>VWPU01006253.1:0-118665 GCA_013398955.1 Callaeas wilsoni
GAACCCAAACCCCTACAAGTGTCAACCCCTGCTCTTCCGAGAGCCAGCCTGCCACAAGGAAGTGCTTCCAAGCAGAATTAAAGTTAAACTTGTCGGACTGAGGTCTGCCACGTCTCAGGGATGTGCACGCTCATTCTTTGTACGTCCCTGCACACATGGACACACACAGTTCCTTTACAATCAAGCTGTTTGCAATGCTGAATTTCAGTGTACATCCACTATTTCACACATTTTCACCTAGTCTCAAATGTTTACGCATTAAATTTTTGAGGGACAAAAGAGGTTGCCTGCATTTTCTGGGTGCCTTTTTCTTGCTAGTCCTACAAAGTTTCTCTGTTTGTATCTTCAAATAAGCCACTGATTATTTTCACTTGGCCATTTTGATCTTGCATTGTGCTCACAGGAGCAAGAATATTTTTTCTGGTGGCTGCCTCAGGATCCCGGCAAGATGCCATAGTCTGTGAGATGAGAAATGGTGACCTCATGGATAGGGAAAGGGAAAAGAGGAGGCAAGACTGAATTTTTGGTTTTCTACATTTAAATCCCATCAGGCTTTGTGTTTTCATTTCAAATTCTTTCCAAAATACTGTATCTATTTTCTTTCAAGATACTATGACTGAAATGACTTTATGCTTTGCCTCCAATGGTTATTTTTTTAAAGCAAAAGGAGTTATTTGTTTTCTAAAGGATTTAAAACTTAACCAATAAAAAGTACCCAGAAGTAAAGAAGAAAAAAAGGGGAACGCTCAAGTGCTGTAGAAATCAGCAAGTCACAAAAGAGTTAAAGTTCCTTACACGTGGCCAAGTTAAATAAGACCTGGAGGGACACACCGTTCTCCCCCCAGCACCCCCTAAACTCTGGGGTGTGGGCTTGTGAAATGCCTGGGAGGCAAAGTTGGCCCCCATTGTGTCTTGTTTAATTTGGCTGCTTGAAGTAGTCACTTTCTTTTTGTAATTTGGCTCCTCCTGCAGCTCTCACACCTTCCCTTAACATAAATGTCCTTTACATTTTCAGCGTGCCCTTCCCCAGCCCTCCATTCCATATTGTTTGAGCAACTGCCTCTTTTTCTCTGTGCACCTACACGGGGCTGTGTTTATCCACACATGGAGGGAGAGTCAAACCAAGCTGTGGAGCATCATCAGCACAAGGGCTGTGTTTCCAGGGTGCACTTCCCTGCTCCACAGTCCCGTAAGGAGCCAGGAGCTGCGTCCAGGAGATTTCTGCTGGCCAGCAGCGGGACCGCTCTGGAGCAGCACGCAATGATGAAGTTTTCCTGCCTGCGCATTGCAGCCTCAGCTGGAAATTCTTCCACCACCACCTTGCCACGGGTCGATGATAAAATACTAAGCTTGGTCCCACTAAGCCTGCATGTCCGGGTTGTGTTGCAACAGCGACGGGAGAAATACACCTCGTACTTGACACCTGTGCTTGGTGGTGTCAGCCATCACACAGCACGCCCTTCCCCCCATCTGACTTAAATATTAAAGTATTAATAGAGCTACACTACCTTTAATACAGTGCCAAATTGGCAAAGATGGGGACTTTGTCATTGCTTCTGCCAGTGATTACAGTTTTGCAATAAATGCAGCAGAGACTGGCACACATGGCCAAGGGCAAGTCCTTTGTTCAGTTTACTCTCTGTAAAATGGGGATACAATGCCTTGACCAGCAAGGAAGATACAGATTTCACAGTTATTCTCTAACTGCCTTGGCCATGGAAAGCTGAAGATAAATTTTGAAGCACTTTCACAAAGAGGAGGTTACAGGGGGTTTTTTCCTATACAGAGTAAAAGAGGGTGTTTAAAAATGAATCAACATAAAACAGACTTTAATAAAAATTTTGAAATTTTGTTTTGTTGTTATATGAGAGTCTGTATTTAGACATAAATGCCCAACAAGTTTGCTGAAAAGCAGCCAACTCATTCTCATGCTGAAGGAGATGAGTTTCCACTTGCTGCATTAGAAATGTGTTCACCCTAAAGTATGAACCTGTCTGAAAAGACAAAGCCCCAGGTGGGTGAAGAAAATGCAGGAATGGAAGAAATTCCAGCTGCTGAGACCTCACACCTTTGGGAGCACATCCACTCGTGTCGTTGCAGACTCTGTTTCAGGGGCCACTGGGTCAAGGACACCTTGTCCATGTCTCAGGACAATGTTGAGGACAGAATTTCCATTTTACTCTGTACACTACCAAAATATTCCTGGGAAAAAGGCTCCATCTGCAATGACTCTTTGGGATTGAACACTAGCAGCCAATAACATTTTTCTTTCCATTATTGCTGTGAAAACAAAAAAAAAAAGCTCCAGGAGGATATCTGAAAAAGTGCAGTGAGAAACCAGTGAAACCAGGAAATGGAAATGGATGACTGGACACTTTGGGATTGCTACAGGCAGCTCTGGTTCAGTGAGATTTGCTGGGTTGCTGCTTTGCTGGCCTGGGAGATACATTAGAAGATGATATTTAGAAATCATAAATAATGTTGCTATATTGCAGCTGCCAGCATTCTGGGAAACATGGGTAAAAGCAGTGGAGAACTGAGTTAAAAACCCCCCGGTGGCACAATTGTGGCAACAGATGAAGGGAGAAAAAAACATAGATATTATGGATGGGTGAACACAGAGAATTTTTTAGGTTTGGATTCAAGCTCAATTGAAACTGAGCTTGCCTGTTTGCCTTGTAGGGGTGATGCCTTGTAGAGGCTGACCAGGAACAGAGGCTAGACAGAGGGAAAGGATAAAGGGTAGGTATTTATTGAAAGGCCTTCACAGGGAACACCTTGGGCAGTGCAGGAGTCTCGCAGAGACTGCACCCAAGGTGGACGACAATCACTTTTTTTTTGGACAGATATAAGTTTTGTCCATTTGCATATCAGAGGTTAATTGTCCAATTACAGCTTCAGGCAGTGGAGTCCCCTTCTCGTAGTTTGCTCCCCCCCAACTCACTTTCGTTTACATTTCTCGGGGCCTGAGACAGTGAGGTGTCCTTGATTCTCAGGCCTAGAGAGGAATTGTTGTGTCTGACAAAAATGGGAAAAGCAGCAGCTAACACTCTATATGGAGTTCAGAGTTACACACTAAAGAATTGCAGGATTATAAATATATGAAAATATAAAAGCTAAAATCCTAAGGCATCAGAGGCAACTCAAAGATGCTCTATGTCGCTCCTTCTGTTGTAGAACTCTTGGGCTTAGAAATGGAAAATAGCTTTAGCACTGGGCATCCAGTCCACGCAGGCCACAGCCCACCCAAGACTGACTGACCCCGTAGACTTCCCCAAGCTTTACAGCTGCAACTCTGTTCCACAGCTAAATTCAGCTTGAAAAGCCACTTTATTTGGTATTCCCCTTGCATTTCCCTTCTCGTGTTCTATATTCTCCTCACAGCTTGTGTAAGATGAAAAATAAATCACAGCTGAAACTCAATGTCAAAGGATGACACCTGAACGTGGGTAACATGGATTTGTATGAGGCTGTGACTTCATTTCTTACAAGTATCTCATTGGTGCCAATACAATGAACATGGAATAGTCTATCAGCTTAGACCTGAAAGAGATGGACATCAAGGGATCCCTTCACATCAGGTATCATCACACACTCAGACACTCCCAGGGGAATATGGCCCAGATATTAGAATGTAGAATGGAGAAGCCGAAGAACTAAGGCCATATGACAGATAAGCCTTGCTACACCTCTCTGCCTCTTTCACTTTGTACTATTTATAAGCCTGAGTCGACAGCTCGAACTATGGTCATCTTAGGCAGATATTTCCAGTCTTATGTTTCTCTTATGGCATTACAGAACATCTCCACCACGTCTTGTGCAGTGGAAAACACAGATTCCAGAATTATTTAGTTCCGCAGTTTGGATTTTTGCATGAATAGACCTGCGACAGGAGTCAGGGTCTTCATTTTTTGACAGAAACCAAGCATGACAAATCTAGAATGACTATTAAATATATTTTTATCTCCACAAGTTCTTTGGATCAGATTGTTTCCTTCCCAGATCATGGAAGTGATGGAAAAATATTTCCAAGTTACAGGGGCAGACAGCTGAGATAACTCCTAACATTTCATGGTGTTTGTGTCACCCTAAATAAAGAAAGAACAGTTAGGCTTTGCCTAAAACCGTTTATGTTGGTGTATAGGCAATGTAACCAGTTTCATGTGCTTTCAGTTGTGTTTAATGATGAGTTGTGATAAATAGTGCCTGAAATAGTGTATACAGTGTAAACAACTAATTTAATACAGCACATTTCACATTGAAGAAGTGAATGTGTTTCCTTTCAAAGGTTCATTTTTTGTTGACATGATTTTTATCTGTGTGGTCAGAAGCTAGAGCATCTCAAGCTCCTTTGGATATGTTCAAATTATCCATTCAAGAAGGAAAGCAGCTTTTTATTCATTATCTAAAAGTAACTGAGCTATTCACAAAACATCTTTTCAGACTATGCTATTCCTTTTGCTAAGTGACCATAGCCAATTCTCTCTTGTTTTGGATGCATGCACTTTATTATTTTTTTTTTAATACAGGTTTCTTTATGTCAGATCAACCTTCTTTTACATAATCTTTACTTTTTTTTTCTTTCCTCAGTTCACCAAATTTTGGTCCTGGTTTCCTCTGGTCATCTGTAAAACTTGATTTTGTAATGTTCACAGAGTTAGGAGTTGGAGTATTTTATGGATAATACCACAGCTGTAGGAACTCACGTTAAAAGGTGCAATACTGTATAGAAGTGGAAGTGATTTTTATTTCGTTTTCTAAAAAAAATGACACTGCCAACTCACGCATGGAACTCACAAGCTCCAAAACTTATGTCTCCAAGTATTCTGGAGTGATTGCCATTGAACCTTCTTCATCTTCTGGCTTTCTTTTCACTGGTGGTAATGTGGACATTTGGACAAATCTTGTATATATTTCAGGAGCCACAGGTATTGAGCTTTAACCTTTGAATCTTGATTAATTATCCACTGTCAGTCTTGGGTGACATTGCTGCACTTGTCTTCTCCTTCCCCATTTTGGGTAGCTTGCTAGCAAATCTAGACTTCTTGTTGGGGTTACAGTAAGAGAAATGCCACAGCAGTGTACTGCAGTCTCACTGCCACGCTCCCATTGCTGTTTGCAGGGTTTCTGCTGGTGAGTCACCCGTGCTGTGACTTTGGTGAAAGAAACACGTTCCTCAGAGTTTACCAGTTTCACAGCCATTGATCATGTGCCTGGCTATCAGTACAGGCCGTTCTTTGCACCCTTGCTCTCTTGTTCCTCTAGCACTTCTACACACCTCTCTGCATTCATGCCTCTTTCTAACTAATCTTCATATTTCTGTATACGGATTTTTGCACGGCAATGTAATATAAACCACGGAGTACAGTGCGGGCCCTGGCTTTGATGGCTGGCAGGATAAATCCATTTTATGCAGGGTTAATTGTACTGCAACTTGTTCCAGCTTTACTGAGAGAGACAGATGCAGGTGATTACATCATGTCTCCAATCACTAAACCACATTACCTATTTAATATAGCTTGGTGACTGCAGTTTTCCTTTGTGCCTGTTCCTGAGTTGGTTACACCAACTTAATGCAATTGTATTCATGTGCAATTATGTGACTGCCCATTAAGGGAAATGTTATAAGCCAGCTCAGGTAGGAAAAGAATCCAAGGCCACATCAACCTCCCTGCAAGTCGCTGGGCACCCCTAATTCTTACAAAGAAAACACTGGGGTGCTGCAGAATGTCCCCAGGGCTGTCATCAGTGTAGTCTGGAGGGAAAAGTCCCAGCCACCGGCCCCTTCACTGAGAATAACTATGTGAGTAAGGCTCCACGTTTATTAAGAGCTGAACCAGCTTCTTGGCTGAAGCAGCACCACCGTCCCCGTCATCCTAAGAAGAGCTGATGGTCTCTGCTGGCAGTGCCACTTGGGCCAGCTCTGTGTCTCTGCAGTACAGCTGCACCCAGTCAGCTGGAAAACCGTGCCCTGAGGTGTGCACAGGGCCGGATGCTCAAGGGCAGACCCAGCTAAATAGAGCCTAGGACTGCTCCTGGAAGCATCTGAGGGTAGCCCACAGAAGTCACCCTATCTCAGCAGAGAAGGGCATTATCCAGCTGAATGTCAGAGCTTCCAAAATGCTCAACAAATTCAGAACATTACTGGAATAAGAACAGCATCTGTAGGAACTTCAACCAGTGTAAAATTACATGCTCCTAATCCTTCTCCCCCGCAGCACGCAATGAGTTCCACATTGAGTCAGAAAAAAACCGAGCTCAGTGCTCCAGAGATGCGCTGTTGCACAACTATCCCCTCTGTGGAGGTTTATCACTCCTCCGTGAACTAGCTGGTGCTGACCACTATCCAGCACAGAAGCCATGCTCATCAGTGTGCTCTCGGAGCACAGCAGTGTGCAGCCGTGGGAACTGCTCTTCTCCAGCCTAGTCCTCTGCTCAGACAGGCTAGAATTGTTGGAGGTCTTTATAGAAGAAAGGAGCTGATATTTGAAGAGCCGTACACTGCTCCTGTAATTCGTGGCCATGTTACGCCTCTGGGGTGATAAGCAGCAGTTACTGACATGGAGAAGTAACCCACGAAAGAAGTTACATGGATTTTAATTGTATTCTATACAGTTTCCTATACAGCAATTACAGACAGTTTATAAGAAGCAGTCAAAAAACTGAGTGAGCCACATTTCCAGCAGAAGTTTTGTGGGTCAGCATCAGGCTACAGAAGCTCCTCCCAGCTGACCCACAGAGAAGCTCTCAGAAATGATCCCATCTGTGGATTCAAAATGCTGGGCTACAGAGTTGGCCAAAGAGTCTGCTCCTGTGGTCTGTCTCTCTGTAGAAGAAAAAGTGCTGGAGGAGTCAGATGTTGCCTGGACAGGAACTGGCTTATTTATAGCAAACTATCCCTTGGCCACACCGGCACCCTCCTCACAAAATCCTGTCATTGCTTTATAGCTGCATTTCTACGACGGCTTTAGCATGTGATGGGCATGCTCAGGCATTCCTCTGCCCAGCCCTTGGTTGCATTTTCATGCCGTGGTTTCACGTAGAATGATGCCCAACAAGCAACATCCAGCAAAACTGATCTGCTAGTGGTGATCTCATATGGGATGTGTTCTCTGGGTCGATGCATCTATTTGCTTTGGGGAAAAAAATCATCTGAACACTTTCAAAATTTTTTTAATGGCAGATGCTATTTGTCAGCCCTCACCCACCTCAGTAAAGCTTCACTCAGTATGCAATAAATGAGGCACTCCAGCAGATCATCTTCTGCAATTTTTCTGTAGTGTATTGTAAGGCCCCAAAAGTATAAAACACTTCACAAAGCATTAACTTGGCCCATTCAACTTAGCGAACTCTAAACCCATTCGATTTTAAGTTACTCAAAATTCCCATAAGAGAGAATTAGAAGAAGAAAGAAAGAAAGAAAGAAAGAAAGAAAGAAAGAAAGAAAGAAAGAAAGAAAGAAAGAAAGAAAGAAAGAAAGACAGAAAAGACACAGAAAAGCACAAATATAGCCACCACTCCTGGTTCCTGCAGTGTTCAGCTGATAGAAATCACAAGAGGAGGTAGGGTCAAGACATGTCCTTGCTGCATGTCCCGCGTTAAACACTCGTTGGCTTTCCCGGTCCCTTCCCCCACGTGGGACTCCTGGTCAGGTTAGCAGCTGGATTAGGGGCTCCAGAGATGAGTGCATTGCCTCTGGTGTGCCAGGGATTGGCAGCCACTGCCAGGCTGGGATACAGGCTCTAGGAATAGGGTGTGCAGGGCAGGGCATCGCCTCACCAGGGCAAAGCCCGACCTGCCCTTACCCCTCACACACGCACACGGAATATTCCAAACCAGCAATGCTTCCAGCCTCTCACGTACTTCAGAGAATGTCACAGGCTGTGCAATTTAATTTGTATCTACGTTTGTGCCCCAAACATTTTGCTTTAGCACATAAGTACTTACATTACGTCCAGTAACACTATGTTGCACTGGTTTGTAGTGTCCTGGTATTGCTGAGCTGCACTATCTGTGGTAATATTTATGTCCTGTGCCTGTCAATGTGCTAAGGGATGAAGCTAAATAAATTCCGTAAAGCTTGCAAACCCACCCTGATTATTTTTTGTTCCATTCTTTTCATTTCTGTAATAAGTTGTCAGGTTTGCACTTGGAACAGCCTGTACTTTAAGATGAGGGATCTCCTGTCATTGAGATTTCCACTACTGATCCTACGATTTGGATTGGGCTTTGAAGAAGGGATACTTCTTCAAAGAGGTACATGATATTCTACCTTTTAAATTTGCAACACTGAACTGGGAGATACAGAGCCTTCTCTTCTCCTGGACTGGAAACCAGAAGCCTGCATGAGCTAAGGCCAAATGGGCCAGCCCAGGAGAGGTGGGGTTGAGACCCCCTGGTTTCTGCAGCTCTGAGTAGATCCTCTGGTGTCTAATAACATCCATATGCCAGATGAAACTTGTGGCTGGGGGCTTGCATGCAGGACACCTGTTCCCTGTGGCTTCTTTGAATGAGATGTTA
The DNA here is from genome assembly GCA_013398955.1 of Callaeas wilsoni. Classification (NCBI taxonomy): domain Eukaryota; kingdom Metazoa; phylum Chordata; class Aves; order Passeriformes; family Callaeidae; genus Callaeas; species Callaeas wilsoni. Next base: position 8,521 of record VWPU01006253.1, read on the forward strand.
CACTGTGGCCTTCCCTGCACTGGGAAAATTAATAAGGTCCCTGCCCTCCTCCACTGTCTCTTCTAAAGAAACATGTGAGAACTGCCATCCCAAAGCTGCTTAAAGCTGGCCAAAGCATTCAAATGTTCGTGGTAAAGTAGGGAAGGAAGGAAGGGGAGAGGAACCACAGCACTGCTGCCTCTGCCACCCACACACACATGCTCTGCAAATGAGCCATCAAAGGACTCCTGGATGAGAGCAGGACTATGCCAGGAGGGCTCTCAAGCCCTGTGGTTAGGGCAGTCACCCACAGAAAGGGAGTCTGCCAGGGGTGGTTGCTGTGTGTTCTGCAACCCAAGCTGCCCACCGGGCCAGCTGGACCCCGGCGGATCTTCCGCTGATCCCAGTGCATCTTTCCCATTCTCCATTGCTATCACCTCTCTCTGGGAAGCCCCAGTGAAAAGTGGCAAATGGCTCAGGGCCTTGTGTGTGTACATGGGTGGCAGAGGGAGAAGAGCCACTGCTGTACAGGAGATTCCTGTCACACCTGGGTTTATTTCAAATTCAATGCTCACCTCATCTTTCTGGGATGGTGTCAAGGCCTTAAGCAGGTTGTCTACTCAGAGGAGTGTTACCTTTTTGCACCTAAATGAACACTAAATAAACATTTTTTACAAGTTTGTCCTGTTATTTCTGATACTGCCCTCCAAACACTGCTCTGCTTTCGCTTTGCACAGTGACTGCCAAGGCAAAAGTGTAATACTTTTTGCCCATTTCAGTATTACCTTGTTTTTAATCCTTATAAACTGTCAGTGTAACTTTCACACTGAGTACTATTTGTGTACTTATAACTTTACATCTTGGAACAGGGAAGCCTCTCTCAGATTTTTTTCCTATTTTTTTCAGTGTTGATGCTGACTATTCTGAGCCTGCAGCAACAAAACACTAAGGAATAACTACTATCTAGCTAACTAAGCTTTCTCATTTTATATATGTGCCCCATAAGAGTTATATAAATATGTCTATAAATATGGTAAATCAATGCTCACCCTGGGGTCAATATGCTTCATACCAAAAGCAACTTCAATTCATACTGATGCAGTAAGATTTTCTGAAGAATATGGTTGGATCAGGGAAAAAGTACTCAATAACATGAAGGATCACACTGCTGAAGAGTCTGGGTGACCATTCCCAAGCTCTTACCCAAGGGTTCCTACTAAAATGCATGGAAACTGAGATACCAGTTCTTCACACTAATATTGAAGCTGGTACCCTGCATATGTGTTCTGCTTTTTTGAGCTACTGCTTCCAGTGATAATTTTTTATTAATTTTTTGTTTAACCCAGATTAGAAACATGTATTTTGATACAGACAATGATTTTGATTTTGTTGAGTCTCTTCTTCTAGCTGAAATACAGACCCACTTACAAAGGATTAAATTGATTAAATAAGAAAGAGCAGTCTAATGCAAGGAGCCAGCAGAAGGAAATACTGGTTCACAATTTCTATTAACCTGTTGAAATTGTTGCCATAAAATGGAATTAAACCCCAAAGCAAGCATCAAAGCACATATTGAAGGGCATATCTGAAAGATTCTGAAAGGATTTTAGAAAGGCTCTAAAACTCCCGGTTTCAAGATTAAACAAATAATTCATTATTAGGGGTAGACAAAACACAGCAAGGTGAAGGACAGATTGTCCTCATTCATAATCCCCCCTAAGCTTTTCAGCAGCATCCAAGGCTAGACACAGTAAAAGCCAGAATACAGTCAGACAGTCTAGGCACAGAATTGGGAATGGCACTGGTATATTTATCTTCCCTTGTAAAAACAAAAATAAAGAAATGCTTGCAGAATTGATCTTTAAAGGTCTTTCTACCTTTCTGGTGCTTTTTCAATACAGGGGGGGAAAAAAGTTTATTGACACAAGGAAAGCTGTAAACTCTGCAGCCATAACTTACAGCCAGGTTTGAGGGGGCTTCAGCTTCCCCACAGCTTTTGGTGTTGATGTCTCAATCTCATATTAGAAATACAGTGCAAATAAAAACTGACACATACCTCCAAATTACATTTAAAAATTATTTTAAAATGAAAAATAAATTATATTGCTATTTTTAAGTACCATTGACTGTACTGACTGTGAAAAATTATTCTGAAGAGCTTCTACAATAATCAAAATAACAACTCCAGCTGTTTTTAAGATACACTTCCTGTGAAGAAGGCAACTTACAAATTCCAAGGACTCAATTTTTAAAATTTCTTGAGAAGACAGAATTTGTATTTTTATTGCAATAATGCCTGGACTTCACAATCTAGCACCATGTCTTCATCCCCTCTGTTGTGCAAACACATGTGACAGTATTTTGAAAATGTCTGTCTCTAGAAAACCACTGAGGAAGCCTCACAGACAGAGAAGAACACAGAGGGAACAATAGCAAAGATTTATTTAGCGCTTTCTGTGCTTGGCACTTAGAAACAGAGTTCCGTGCATAGGGCAAATCTTTATACAGCTTTTTCTTCATACATATTTTACATACCATTTTTATTGCCCTCTTTTATATTCATAATATTGAATACCCCACTAGGCATATAAATACATTTATCTACAACACCTCACAACAACTCTCAATAATATCTGTATTCTGTTACTTGGTATTTGCATTTTCACACAACTTAAATGCATAGCTTGCACCAAGCTACAATTGTTTTCTTATTTTTAAAGGATTTGAAGAGAAAAAAAGGAAAAAAAAAAAGAACAAGGAAAAAAAACAGAAAAGAAAGATGTTAAAAGGCAATGATCTATTTGGTTAATCAGAGACCATGTGGCAGGTGGAAGGTTGGCAAATACTCAACCTCACTGTTTCTGAAATGCTAATGATTTTCTACGGCAACTCTTGCATGCAAGGTCAGCTGCACTCCTGTAGAGCTCTCTTTTTTCATTGCTCTTCCCCATGAGCTCAGTCTGGACAGTTTCTTCCCACTGAGATGAGTGCTGTGGGAGACACACATTCCCCACAAAGGCCATCATCCATTCGGTTTCGCTGCATTACTTCCAGTCAAGCCAACAGGAGCTGAGCTCCTCCCCCCCATTCATCTTTCCAAAGTTCCATCCCCACTTCTGTCTGAGGCTCATTTGTGAGCTAAAACTTTTCTCTCTCCTCTCTCTCCCATCTCCATCTGCAGGTGGGTGCTGGTGATCTCGACCTTCATAAAGAAACAGACAGCTGGGCAGAGCCATGGTGAAAATGAGAAACCTCTTCAGAAGAAGCTCCAGCCCGGCAGCGCCATTCCTGTGCTACACTGGAGGAAGAACCCACAGTCCTTGCTGGTTTCGGAAATGGGCTGAGCCACTCTGGCACTGAGGAACTGTCTGGGAAGGGGGAGGTCTTTAGAGCCACGGGCAGTGCAGCTTCAGAGGATGAAGCCCTGGGAGACTGCCCTTCTTCAACATCGGAGGAGACAGCACAGGGAATGGGTCCCTCCATGCTGAAAGCTCACACTGCTTAAAGTCAATGCACAAACAGTAAATTCAGCTGCTTCTCTCCAGCTTCTTGTTGAAGTCACGCCCTCTTCTCTGCAATGTCCAGAAAAAGCAGATGCTCTGTGCCAATCTGGAGGCCCTGGGCTACAACAAGCTGCGATGGCTGTCAGTTGAGGCTCTCCAGAAGGTTCTGGGGCACACACCTAGATGGCTTATGTTCTTGTTTATCATTATAATACTAGTTCCACTATAAGTTTGAAGGCAAAAGGGTACTAGGACGGATTCACCCCTGGGAACGATGAAGGTCTGGCTGCCTTCGATGCCAAGGAGAGGCATGGCTTGTTAGACCATGTGCACAGACATCTGTGAGGAGGAGCCCTGAACCGCTCCGTACTGTCTGTTGTCACAGGCAGCGGCCGTCTGCTGGTTGCTGGAGGGAGGGCTGATCATGTGCATCCCGTGATCCATCCCTGTGGAAAGGTATTGCCTCTCTCCAAAGGCCCCACTGGACGGGGAAGAGCAGAGTAAAGTGCTTTGGGAGGTGGTGAGTTTCTCTGGGCTCGCCGCCAGCCTGGGGGAAGCAGGGAAATTGTATCCGTAGAGGTTGTAGGGATTGTGCAGGGAGAAGGCATTGTAGGAGCTCTGCTGCATGTGGCCACCACCAAACATGTGTGAAGAGGAGGAGGTGGAGGCAGGGTTGCCTGCTTGCATGACATACTGAAACTGGGAGCTGGGGAAAGATCCCAGCTGGCCGCTGTACGCCTCCATCTTGCTGTTGCTGGGCAGGGAGGAAGGAGCCGGCATTCCTGAGATCAAGGAGGGAGTCCTCTGAGGCATGAAGGTTTCGGAGGGCTGCGAGGCAGAAGCAGTGCTGCTCTGCAGCCGGTTGTAGCCCCCGTCGCTCAGCCCTGGGTAGCTCTGCAGTGCTGCCATGTTGCTCCTGGCACACGGAGGATAATCAGACAGGTTGAGGTTGCAAAGCTGACTCTCCCGGCAGCCAACATTGAAAGTGTTGGGGGCCAGATGGAAGGCTGGAGGAGAGCAGGATGGAGAGAGAAGGTGAGAAGAAGCAGATGGTGATGGGGTCCCCGTGCTGGAGGTGGTCGGGGACGTTCCTGTGCTGCCTCCTGCAAAACAAAACACATGGGAGGATGTTCAGCACCCAGAACCACATCTGCAAAATGAGACGAGCTCATTAAAAACCAGCTTAGTTTAATAAAGAAGCAAGGGTGGTAAAATGGCCTCTGGAAAACTCAGCCTTTCTTGGCAAGGTCCCTCACTTTATTAATAGCATCCCTTGGTCTTTCCTTCTGCTTTTTTGTTACGACTTTGTTTTTCAACAGAGGTTTTATTCCCCTTTAAAATGGGAGAGGGAAGCAAGCCTGCCACAGAGTAACCCAAGGCGTTGAGAAAAGCTGCGAGGAAAAACTACTCCATCAGTCAAGAGATCTGCCATTTCCAGGCATGTTTATCTAGTCCTTTCTTAGGGGGAAAAAAAAAAAAATAAAAAAGAAGGTAATTTCTCCTCTCTCCTGGTCTGCAGGAAGACCACCAGTCAGTGAACTGTATGGTCCCACTGCAAACAAGCTTTATCATCTGCTCAGGGGCTTGCAGTGGCTGAAAGCATGTTGGACTTCTGCACCATTCGGCATTTTTGTCAGCTGGCTTCCGGTGCAGCAGCGCTGATTCAAGCCAGAAGTAACACTAAAATGAAGGGACACAGTTTCAAGCTGTATCCTGCTCCACAGAGTGCAGAAAGAGGATGTGTCAGGATTTTCAATCATGTGCTTAAAATTTAAAAGAGATTCCATATGTTGTACCACTGGTGTTAACAAAATATTGATATATATGCATGTCAGTAGTATCAACGCATTACACAATATTTATGCTATGAATGATGGAATTGACCATTCTGCACAGCAGGGATGCTCACATATTCTGACCTGGGAAAATAATACTGTGTAATACTACCAAGAATGGTAGCAAACTGAAAGTAAGTGTTATGAAAAAGATGATGGCACAACTTTGATCTTGAGAAGAGATTATTTATAGGCAACATTCTGCATTGGAAAAAGCTGCCTTGAACAACCAGGAAGATCAGTTCTGTGCTTAAAAGAATTCAGTTTTCTGATATGAAACCTTTTATTTTCATTTGATTATTCTCTCTGTATGAGATTCCCTTTCTGCATTAGGACAACCAACACTGGAGGCTCTTGTAAAAGAACCAAAGAAGTGCTGGTGAAGAAATTTGACCAGGGAATAAACAGACCCAGAGGAACTTGGAGGCAGCATTTCCAACAAGGTCGAAGATTACAGATGAGAGGCAAAGGGACTTGAAAAGATGATGTTTTAGCAGGCAGATGAAATTTCACCAAGGCAGATATTGCATATTGAGGATCAAAAATAAGGGACAGATTTTTCTTTTATCACCTTATGGAAAAAAAATTCAGCAGGATTTTGAGACCAGTCTAGGTCTGCTAAAAAAACCAGAAAACAAACAAACAAACAAACAAACAAACAAACAAAAACTTAATGCAGTGTTGCTTGATGAAAAGAGAATAGGTGATGCTAGTGGTTAACAGATGCACTAGTAATTTCTAATTTACCATCTATTTTAAAGGCTACACTTGCCCGGTTCATTTAATGTCTCTGTCAGAAAACCTCGGGCTATTTTGGCTGTGGTAAGTTAAGATAGTACCTCCTCCAGCCTTTCTTCCTGTCTCTCTTTTACAGGTTGTCAATACTGCAGTAGGGCCAGCAGAAGGGAAGGTTGGCCTCCACACAGGTAGTTCCATTGCAGTCTGTTTTAGTTGAAATTGCTGATAAAGGTGAGATTGAATCAAGGTATGCAACTAGAGACACCATATTTTTTGTTAGCACTGCTGTAAAGAGCACAGCCTCCAACAGGGAGAATAGGCATACAGCTGAATTCATATATCATCTTCTAGTTATCCAAGCCCAAAATACAGAGTCAAATAATCACAAAATAAAACCAGGACAAAGTCAGATGTATTTAACCCAGAGTAATCCTGCTTTTGACTCTTTACACCGTATATTTCATGAACAAACTGCATAAAGTGACTCACTTGCTGATGGTGTCTAGAGAATAAACAAAAATGCATATGTATATATGTATGACTATTTAATGATCTGTTTGAAATAAAATACCTAGAATAAATTATTAAATGTGATGTCTTCATTTCAGTCTTCCTTTGCCCCATAGATTAACTTTAAAAACTCTGTAGGAGAAAAGTGCACACACCAGTTACCTCAAGCATTAGATTTTATTCATCTGCTAAGAAGCTACAATCCAGTCATACCCATAACTGAGGCTTTGGCTACACAGAGTAATTTTTGCTTATTAGCAATTTCAAGGATTGCTTAATGGTTCCAAAACTGAGAATTGCACATTTCAGGTCACCTCCAAAGAGGGATTGAGTGATTCTGCTTTCAGTAATCCCTGTTTGCAGGCCAACAGAAAACCCCAAAAGTGACAATACAGCGGTTAGGAAACAGAGTAAAAAAGATTTTTGTTTTTCTGTGACTTCAAAATGATGAGGAGGTAAGAGATCCATCAATGGGAGCAAATGCCAAACCTGACGACTCTCTTTCAAGAATGCCTTGCTACCAATGCCAACCACAAGCACCGGACACACCACACTTCTGCTGCAACAGAGCATAATGCAGAAGCAGAAAGTTCCTGATAATTTGCAAAGTAATCTTTACACCTTTAAGTGGAACAGGAAATAATGCCAAGCAAGGCCTGTCTCAGCTCATTCTCTTTGGGCCATCTCCACTCTGCTCTGAAGGGTATTTCTTAGCCATCTTTGCCGGCAGCCCTAAGAATGGACCATACACAACCTGGACCTTTGTGAAGCTGTAACTTGGTCTGTAGTCATTACAGAGTCAGCCAAATACCCCTAGAGATGGCAGCAAGCCCAGCAAATATATCCACACCATACCACAGTCTTGGATACACAGATGTGTGTGTCATTTTAATGGAAGGCATGGACACAAACCAATCTAGTTAAACGGATACACAAAGCTATGTTTAGGTCTGGTTTAGGTCAACTGAAACCACATTTAAGCAAGAATTAAATGAATCCTTCAATAATTGTACTCTATTCCTTTTCTCTACCCACCGTTTCCCTTGGAAGTAGTTGCCAGCTCCAAAAGCATTTACCAGTAATGTCACAGTATCTCTCACCTCCACACTTACCATGATTCCAGGGTGATTAATTGCCATTTTGACCGGCCTCTAGAAGAGCATTTTTTGGCTCTGAACATTGATCCCGCATATATGTGGTTATCGAGTCACATTTGTATAAAATACAAGGTTCAGAATTTCAAAGGCCCCTCCTTTGTATCAGAACACTGCCCCGCATGGCAGGTGAAAGTGTCCATCCTCACAGCATTCTGCTGTTCTGTCCAGGGCTTAGACAAGCAATGCTGTCATCCTGAAAGGAGCTTGTTCTCTGGGCATACAAGCGATAACTAAGTTGACCTTATCAAAAGAACAGAAGCATTTTCAATGAGGGGAGCTGGAGAACAATCAAGTGCAAGAGAAAATTTGCAAACTGGACCAAGAAGTAGGGAAAAATTAGAAGGAAATCATGGTGGAAGACAAGGAGACCATGTGGAAAAGGTGGGATGTAAAGGCAAACTTTCCTCTTCTTGCCAGCGTTTCCTCTTGTGACACCAAATGGAAATGCTGTCTCTGCACCAGTGTCAGATACATGCCCAGAAGACTTAGAGAAGAAATTCCAGCTTTTCTTCTGGGTATCAGCAAGAACTGCCATTAAAATATCATATCAAGTAACTTATGACTGGTATTTCCTTCCTGTCATGTGTGTCCATCTAAGCCTCAGTAACGGTGCTGTCTTCCTGTACGTTCCAAATTAAGCCCTTGCTTTTGCTTTTACCTAGACTAAGCTTGTGTTAAGGACAATTTCAGGGCAAACTGCAGCCCAAACATACATAGTCCATAGATATGATGTCCCTTAAAATGAGGGGTTGGAGTCTTTTTGGAAACATTCAGCATGCCAGGGCATCTGAAATGCTACAGGGACCCCTTCCACAGAAGACAGGTCACGTAGAGAACTTCTAACACTGCAGTGTGGATGGAAAACACATCTGCCAGCAGCCAGCATTGGCCAAAGGAGCTTTCTGGCAACAGCAAGATAGTGGGGAGAGCATCAGAGCCAAGGGAGTATGAAGCAATTGTGCACGGAAAATTTTCTGGGATCTCTCTTACGAATGACACCATACTATTCACTTGACCCACAACTTATCCCAACCTCCTTTATCTGAAAGGTGCACATAAATCAAACTTTGGACTCCACCACAGCATATTTTCCTTGCTAATGTTTCCAGGCATTGGATGCTACCATCACCTGCAGTGCCTCTGTACAAACCTCTTGGTCCTTGAAGTCCTTGCTTAGTGCAGAGCTGCCGTGTACTGGCACACAAGACACCTGAACATGAATGCCATACCCTGTGCAACGGCAGAGTCTCACCAGACAGACAGGAGCTTTAGAGCAGTTTGGGCAACTGGGTCACAGCGTGCAGCTCTCAGCATGGCTGGTCTCACACAAGGATGACCTGGTATTCACTGCCACATTGCAAACAGTTGTGGCTGCGTGTCCTCAGAGCTTGTGCCTCACTTTCTAACAAGGATGGGAACAGCAAGGTGGTTTGTCTTAAGATTTTGTTTTGATGGGTCAGGCAGCACAGTGTTATTCTTTGAGTACAAGTGCTTCTTAGAGAGCTTAGCCCACTCCCACCTACAAGCTAGTTTAGCTTGTGTGGCCAGACACGAACCGCGGGGTCAGCATGGCCAGCCCACAGCCTGGAGGCTGTGCTGAGCCCACGGGACAGTGTCCGGCCCACGGCCTCAGCCAGGCCATCTCCTTCCACCTCCGTATGTGAACAGGACCTGATGCTTGGATTGATAGGTGCACAACCTCATCTATCCATCTCCTGGAGGAGCCACAGCCCCTCTTCCAACACCTGCCTAAGATGTTGGCATCTTCATCATGTGATAGGCATGTGTCCAAGCACCTGAGGGTGCAGGAAAAAGGGACTGTGGACACCAGGCATTCACCTGGCTCACAACTCTCCTCCTGGCACTTAACTTGAGTAAATAAGCCCTCCTGAGAGGTAGTTTATATTCACTTGGGCACAGAGCCATGATAATGCAACTCTCCAGCTTTCCAAATGGAGCTGGCCAGGAGCTGACATGTGTCTGGCCAGCAAGGAGCACAGAGGAGCCTCTCCGTGCAGATGTGCTCCAAGTAATTTCTGAAAGGTCTGGTTTTAGTGAAGACTCTAGGCTTGGACACATATGTAAAGGGTCTTTCTAAAGCACGGGAAAGAGCAACTCTTACCAGTCTTTTGCAGTGTTCTATCCTCAGACACAACAGTAAATAAATGTAATGGCATGCATGCAGGAAAACAAATTTGAACAAAAAGGTAAATCCTATTCCCATTCTGTGCACTTGTACACACATGCACACTAAGTATGGCATGTGAAATTCACTCTTTGCCTTCCAAGTTACTTCACCTTTGGTTGCAGAAGAAAAATTAAATTTGTTAATTGCCTGAGAATGGGAATCTGAGGGAGTAACGAGGTCAGGAGGAAGGGTTTGTGCAGATTGCCAGGTGGTCTGACTGATAGGTTATGAGGCCAGAGCATGCCACTGCAACTAGCTGATCTCGTGTCCTTTTGGAGCCGGGCGTAGCACAAACCTGGATCCATTTCTGCTTCAAGCAGCACATGCCTCAGTCCTGCTTGATGCTTTCAGACATCTAAATGCCACAATATCAGGTGTCACTCCTGCTGTCACCTATCATGGCAACTTTTTCCTTGCAAGTATAATTGGCAGCCCAAGGTCTCTGCTCCCATTCCTAGCTTTCCAAAACTCAAACCTAAAATCTTCAGAAGGACTGAAAGATTCTTCATCACCATTACTACCCCTCTGAGTTCCCTCTTCACCATCTTGGAAAACTAAATGGCTTTGGTGCCTGTTCCTTGTCTTCTCACCAAGAACGGGCAGGGCCACCTGGCCTGTGACATGCTGGACTCTCTCTTCACTCCTTCCCTATTTTTAGGAATGAAAACTTCCCACTTTCATGGGAATGAGAGCCATTTCTCTCTTCACAGAGTGTAGCTGCCTTTTTTCTCTCTAGAGCCCTTGGCCAATTATCAAATTATGAATCCACTGGTAAAATCTTTAAAAGGCCCAAATGAGACTCAAAACCTTTTGCGTGCCAAGTTGCTGGGTTGTAGAGGAAACATAAAGAGTGCTTTGTAGTTCTTTGGGATACAGCTCACAGAGCACATTTAAAAAAAGATAATTACAGCAATAGATTTAAGGGGGAAAGTATGTACTGTATGGCACAAAAGTGAGGAATGAAAGGAAATTTTGGTTAAGGTTCGCAAATTATAGAGAAGGACTTTTTCAACAAGTTTGCTTCAAATTACAAGAATCGTTGGAATTAATGGTAGATCTAGAACAACTCAGAAAAATACTTTACTTCCCTTTACATCTTACAAATTTCTGCAACACAAACTGAACAGTCAGAAAGATAGAGATAAAATTTGCCTCAGTCACCTTCCAAGATAAAATACTTTCAAGATTTAATGGTAAAAACCAACCCTTTTTTCTAATGTGGACAAAAAGTGTGATTCAGGACATATGATTTCCATTCCCATCCATATCCACAGCACCAAGACAGCTGAGGAAAACCGTCAAAGTACTGTGTCAAGTTCAAGGAACATGTAATTTTCTATTAATAAGAAAATTATGTGCTGCTCTGAGGAAACTGTGCAAATATTCAAAGTATCATTGCCCACCTCTAGTCATTCATGTGAAATCTGATCACCACTCATCAGATAACAGAGACTTAGGCTTCAGTCACTGGAACTCAGGGAAAACACCTCTCTGGAGTAACACAGCACTTCAGGCTCCTTTCAGGTCATCAGGAAGTGGCACAGACTTTGACTTCCAGCTTCTTGTGTCATCTGGGAGGGTATTTTAATTTTTCAGAGAAGCACTAAAAATGTCCCTTCTCTAAAGAAAATCTGTCTGCAGCTCAACCTAGAAGAAGCTGGAACAGTTTGTTCCCTGGTGCTTTGTTTAAATGAGGCAATCTACAAGCCATTTGAAGTATGTAGCAGAAACCAGCACTTGATCCCAATAACTCTGGCAACAACCGCTCTGTTTCCAATCTCCTCTTCAAGGTCAAAAGAATCAGGCAGATAATTGAGTCCACACCCAGCTATCTGACCTCTGCCAGCAGACTCGACTGCTCACATTTGATTTCGAAAGGGAGGCAGCATCCTGATTATCCTGGTGGCATTGCTGACAGAACATGGCTGAGATTGGGAGGCAAGGGGCCAATCAGATGAATTTGTAGGCAGTTCAACCTCCCTTGGCATAAGCAGCTCCACTCTCCTGAGAGACACTAATTTTGGGATCTAGGATCTCAGATAAAGCCAAAAGGATCTCGGCATTTATTTACTTCTTTCTGCCTCCGGGCGGCTGTGATGCCTTCAGATGAAGTTCTGGAGAGCTCAGTCTTCCTTCCACTTGGCACCAGCACACATTTGTGTATTCAGGATTGTGTTTTCATATGGGTGCAATCAGGGCAGCTCTCTGAGCACCACCCCCATAGGGGAAGAGAATTATACTGAATAAGTTACAGCCAGTACAGACAAACTTTGGCAAGACTGAGGTGATGCCTGCCCAGAAAGGGTAATGTTTGCAGACAGAGAACCTGGAAAAGCAGCAACACCTCGGCTCGGGGTATCTGCCTCGCATCTGCTGATAGCCCATGCAGACTTAGGGTTTGTCTGGAAACGTCGTTACTACAAGAAAGCATTGTTCCTTTCCAGCATTAAATGAGACGTTTGAATCTCTTCCACATCGAGGAGAGGGAGACTTTTGTGCGTATCGTTGTTGACACAAGACTGCAGGGTTAAGATATTCCGCTCTGGGAAGGAGACAGTAGGACCTGTACTCAATCAGTTTGTACATGCATGCTGCTCCAGAGATAGCACCAGCTGTCTTACCGGCGAGGAACACGCCCCTCTTTCCCTCCAGTACCATTTGAGACAATTTTCAATGCTAATCTCGAGAACCATCAATGCCAATTTTGCCGACTCTAAGAGGTGAACACTCCACTCTCTACCTCCCGTCCAGGATCGATGCAAATGTTCAAGTTCATGGAGAAGGGATTGAATCTACTAGATCTGCCCTTTGGTGGAGTTCCCAGAAAAAAAACTTATTCAAGGAAAGAGCCCATTTCAAAGGAAGGCTGCCTTGAGAGCTGACCAGTCAAATTTAAGATGTTTGTCTCTTGCGGATTTGGTATGCATGTGTCAAAACAGTAATTTAATGATGAAGTGAATTTTTATGTGCTGCAAGCCTAGTGATAGATCATATCATGTGACTCTCATATTGATCCTGAAATTCTGCTTAGGAGGTACTTCTTCCTACCAACTGCCAAGGTACCTTTCATTTCACTTCTTGATAAGTCATCAGCTGCTGTAGGAGGGATTAGATACTGATCACTCTTCTAATATTGCCCCTGTGCCTTTTTAGTCTCTATGTCCTCGCAAAACTTACAGTCACTGATAGTGATCTGCTCATCACAATATCCTGTGGGAAACTGTATATCACAAAGGAGCCAGCAATAGCTCTTTTCACTCTTACTGACATAAAGCACAGTTACTGGAACTCTGATTTTCTTTTTTCCTCTCCCCTTTTTATTTTTATGTTCCCTTTTAAAATCAAGAAACTGAGCCACAAATTTTTAATAATGAGAATCTGGATGAGGTTCAATCTAAATTTTGAAAATATATTCCAATTAAAGACTTTAATAGATTCTTGGCTTTCCGCACGTCTCATTGCCATATGCATTCAATAACCCCAAGCCCCCTTTTTTGCTAATAGTGAGTAGACTGCAGTGTAGGTGATACCATTCTCCAGAAGGTCAGCTGCTCCTGGAATGCCATTTTCTGAGCATTTCGTGCAAAGATTTTTTTCAGGGAGGACTTCTTTCTTTCAAAACTGGCTGCAGATCTGTTGTGATTGTGTCCAGCATGGTGTTCACTCTTGCGAAGCTGCAGATACTTTTGCGCTCCAAAAGAGAGGTTTTGTTCTCAAGCCAGGGGATTTCACTAAGAGAAGCAGCATGTTCTTTCCCTTGATAGGACAACATGGTGACCACTCAGGTCACAGACCCGCAGGGACTTGCTGGTGTGCCGTCCCTCAATGGCAACACGTGCAACTAAAGCTCACGGACCACAATATTCAGCTGCACCAGGCATCTGCAACTGGGTGCGACATCAAACTCTCCAGTTTGCGTGGCAGCTGAAACCTATCATTGTGCAGATTAGAAAGTTATTCAATCCCTGCATGAAACAGCTGCATCCAGCACACAAGTATCGATTCTGCTGTGTCCGTGTAGCCCTTGCTCCACATAAAGCTTGGGCCAAACAAATGAGCAAAGCACTAGGATGGAGGTTGAATGGCAGAAAGGATAAGGTGGAAAAAGTTGTAATATCTTTAGATAATTGTATCACGTGGATGCGTCTGGAACACTCTGTGCAGACTCGTGTTTAAAGAAATGATTAAGAACCTGGAAAAGTTCCCACTAAAAGAGAAATTAAACAATTGGTGCTATTCACTTTGAGAGGCACAGAAGAGGGAGATAAGCACCTGTAAAACAATTAAATGTATGAAGAAGGTGGATGAGGGGGAACTTTTCATTAGCTCTTAACACCGCCACAAAAAGGGATGAACATTTAATTAGAGCAGAAAAATCAAAGTCTCTTGCATGAAGCATATTTCACACAGTTTTTTCATAAAAACATGAAAACAAGTCCCAAAAGTCTGTCAAGGATGGGTGACAAAAACTATCCCATATTCTCTCTGCAAGGTAGTAGAGGCCACTTGGTATTTGACCTTTTTTTTAATTAACTAACTGAGGTTTTCCTTCTCAGGCATCTTCTCCAGCCAATAAATTATTCTACATTATTTTCCCCAAATTCACTTCAATCTCTTTCCACCCTTTAAAAATACATACAGTAGAAGACCATATGTAATGTCCGTTTGCAGCTAGGAAACTGCCTCCCCCCTGTTTTCCACTATTCTTTTTTCTACACCAAAATTTGCATGCTTTGATAACGATATTACATACACTGTCCATTGCCTGTGCAGTCAGTGGCTTATCCAAAGTCTTGTGAGTGCCAACACTTTCCAGCAAACTTTCTAGACACATGGTTTTGCACCTGGCTGAACCAATAGCCACGCTTTGTTTGCGTGCTTGCAGGTTACCAAGCGATCTCTATTGCCTTTGCTACCTTTGTCCCCATCACTACTGACCACTTCGCAGTATTTTTGGGATTTGTACCTCTTAGGAGCTGCACTAATTCATTAACTCTGGATAAATTAGTGCTGGAACCACACTCTGCAGAGTAATACTGGGATTGCCCTCACTGGAGAGCATATTTGTAGTTATCAGCTTTGAGATCAGTCAGCTACTCATTTCAGAATCCAAGCTAACTTTTCCAAACTGGCATGTGTGGCAATAAATTAAACACTCTCCAAAAAATCATCGCCTATGCAGTTATTTTTATCAGTCAAATCTCTAACCTGGCCAAATAATTCAGCTGGATTTGTTAGACAAAAGCGTCTTGGAAAAGGCAGGTAACACTTTTTATTTCATGAAAAAATCACCAAATGACAAAAGAAAAGCTAAAACTCTGTAGAAATCCATAGCACAGAAAAATTTAGCTTGAAAGCAAGGAAGACACTGTATTTATGCTGCCGATGCCCCAAACTTTCGCCCCAGAAAATGTAATTTTTCCTATTACGATACGATGGATCCCTCTCTAGAAAATCAAAACTGAATTCCACAGTTCCTATAGGGAAATTGCTCCAGCACATCCTTAAACTCCATGAAACTGGAACCTGCTGTATTTTTTCCTATCACCACAGACAGTATTGTATTTTAGTACTATTATCTATTCTCTGTCTCCTCACAGGCTGGACAGCCATGGCTTGCTCCTCATCAATCCTAGGCATTTGGCCACTCTTGCTGCCCTCATCTTGTCTCTCTGCAGTAAGAACTTGCTCCTCCTTAGCTGCAGTGCACACATCTGCTCCGAAAAGTCTCCTGTAGCCCCCATGCAATTTCCCAACAAACATTTCAGGGGATAAAAGGAGAGCTTGCATTTCCTCAAATGTTTATTCAGAAATGTCACATATTCACCCAGCAGGATCTAGAATTAAAGTATCAATTTATTAAAAAAGAAAACAAAAAAACCCTGAAAGTTTCTAATTCATAAATATACAAGGGTATGAGATGCCACCATGCAGCTCCAAGCACTGAAGCTCCAGATGGGGGAGAGGAGGAAACTGAGGCAAGTCACATCCATGTAAAGTCTCGGAGGATCTGAGGTTCAATAGCTTGTGCTGATGTCAGCTCTTAAACAGCAGTGATTTACTCACCTGTTACCCAGTTCATGTGCTTGAAAGCTAGGAGATGAAGAGGTGTGGGCATGATAGATCTTGGTTTTCTTACATTTGGAGGGAAGAATCACATGTGGCTTAAAGCCGCGTTAGCATTTTTTGCTCTTTCTGCCAGCAATTCAAAGGACTCCATACCAGCATATTTGCCCTGGCCTTTGGAGGCTGTCCCAGCAGCCAGAAATTAAAATAGAGCATGTTTGTACCTTGGCTTTGCACCTATTTTTGAGACCAGGAACCAGCTTGTTACAGCAATTACTGGAGAGATGAGCACTATGAGGGTTGGAATATTTCTGATTTATTATCTTGGGATCATTTCACATGGCTAAACAGAGAGCTCAAAAGCCCTTTTTTGCAATGAGTTAGGTTTTGAGATCAACCTGTGAACACAGCTTCAGTTAAGGGCTGCCCTAGGCTTTATTTTCTGTGGTGCAGTGGTGGTGGTCTTCACAGGGCCTGCTGGTTACAGGGTACTGGCTTGCTTCCTGGTTTTTCAGCTGCCAAACTATATTATAACAAGCTAAAAATACATTAAATATTTTCCTTTCCTAATATTACCTTGCCACGTAAGCAATAGTTGGACTTGCCACTAGGATGTTATCTGATAACCGAGGGGAGGGAGGCGGGCGAGCCCGAATAGGGGGCGAGACATTGGAGAGAGGCTGCTTCAGCGACTGTGACCAGGAGGAGAGGCTGTTATGTTTCTATTTAGGTGGGTGATGAAAGCATTTCTAAATCCCTGCTTTAACCCACCTCTGACCACGTGCCCCACCGCAAGTGCTCCTCAACACAAGCCCCTGAGCTTGTGCGAAATCTCTCCTGCCCCATGCTGTCCTGTTCAAGAAGAGTTGGGTGGTCAGGTGAAGACCATGCATGGGGAGTCTAACAGAGCTGACTGGAGTGTGCTCTGTCCTGCTCCTATGCTGTGCCATCAGAAAAATTATTTAGCAGGTGACCTGGGCCCTGGGTATTGCATGTGGAACTGGCATGGGGGGGCAGTCAGCAAGCAAGAAGACATTCCTGTGCTGGACCCCCTTCTGATTCTGCCTAGGTGATGGGCAGCCCCAAAAGCCACCACTGCTTCCCTGCATCTGGAGGAGAACACACCATCCCTAGGTGGATTCAAGATCTGGAGGGAAGTTTTGGAGGTGATGTCAAGCTTGAATGTGAGAGGCTGGAGAATCTGCTACACAGGGCAGGCATTTGGTTTTCATTGTTTAACCTTGCTGGTGTCACCTTTGAACACCATTTTGAATTGTTTCTTTTCTATCAGGCTGCTGCCTTGATATCTTTCTCAGTGATCGCTGTGTTTTTAACTAGAAATAGCTGCACTGAAGTGAATGGGAAAGACCTACCCCTGCATAAAGCAAAATAGCAACATGGCCTGAAGCTAGAGATGAAAGCCCTACTTAACAAATGAGATAAGTAAAGGGCAGAAGCTATGAAAAGACACAGCATGAAAAAGTGGATAACACTTGGCCTATCCAGTAATTCCTCCCAGATTCTTACAAGCAGAAAGTCTCCAGCAAGGCTACTGTGTTTTGAAATCAAGGCAGCATGACCCCAAAGGGAGATACATTCTTGGTCTCCTAAAGCTTCCAGAGGACACTCCCCCGACCCCTCTTCCCCTTGTGTTTGCATACAAATGGCAAATGTAAACTGTAAATGGAGAATAATGTGTCTTGTGATTGAGCACTTTCTCAGTCTTTCTGGCCTCTCTTCACTTTTAACTCATGCTGTGTACTTGGGCTGGTTTGCCCAACCTTACAATCCTTCCTGCTCCTCCTTCTAGCTCTTAGGACTCTAGCTTTAGGGAGACCAGGGAGCCCGAGTGGTTCCATTGCACCTCATAAGGCATGGCCTGTCCATGGTTTCCATCCCCTTCTCTGCTCTATGTCTGCTCACTTCAGCCAAGAGCTCAACAACGTGTGTGACATCCCCGTTCCAGTCGCTGGACACACAGCAGAGTGCATTGCTGCCCTTGTGCCCTCTTCTCCTGCTCTTTCTACAGCTCTTTGCAATCCCTTTGTTCGCTCACCTTGCTGCTTCTGCATGGTAGTGAAATCTTCAAAGGTGAGAGTGCGCACGGGGGGCCTCCAGAAGGCGTAGGTCTCCATGATGGCCTCCAGCCCCGTCCTGCGCAAAGGAAAGAAAACAAGGAGTGAATAAGAACGTCAGTCAGCTGGGGATACGGGCACTGAGGAAGGAAGGCTCTGACCTTGCTTGGCAGGCTGCCAGCGGCCACTGAAAGGTCACCTTGGCATCTGTGAATTCCTCAAGTGAGCCTTCCCGCACAGGTGCTGACCACAAGAGTAAGAAGAAATTTCCCCAATCCAGGATTTCAAAAGCTCCTCACAGTCTCTCAATGCCTTTTTCCTTTCTAGCAAGGGTCTCAAGCCTTCTGCCTGCTTTGGAGGGGACACATGACTGTCAGCTCCTCAAGGCATACTCAATTTATCATTGAGTGGCCCTCCACACTTTTTGGATGTAAGTTATCATGCAAACAAAGGAGGCCTGGGATTCAGACTATGGAATCAGAGAGATTTTGTGAATTGCCTTTACCTGCTACTTCACAGTTCTGGACACTGTTCTGAAGTGCTACAAGAAGCTATCAAAAAGGGAATCTTCTTGGTTTTGGACTCTGACTAGAAATGCATAAGATGCTCTTTCTAAAAGATCAGTGGTATATCTGCTTTGGGCCCCTAACTCACCACAAAGACATGTCAAAGAGAAAAAGCCAAAACTTGAGTGAGAATTTTTCTTCTTGAAGGGCTGGGGTCTCAGATTTGTTCTTATTGTCGCCACAAAATGCTAGCTCTGCTGGAAGTCTCTTAACTCCACAGGATCAGTGAGGACATAGGGGTAGTATCAAACCCACTGGAGTTTCGTCCCAGGAAAAGTTCTCCTCAGTGGAAGCTGCACACAGCTCTGTTGCCCATTCCCCACCTTCCCCTGCCTGTTTTCCCACAGTAGGTTATAGCCCTTGCACTGACTGAATACCAGTAGAGATTCTTCATCAAATGTGAGAACATATCCCCTTTCAATGCAAAAGGCACAACATCCCCAGAGCCTCTCATCAGATGTTGAGCTGACACTGGAGCTGCCTTTTGCTTCTGAAAATGTCTTTCTGCACGTGCCTCCACTCACTCAGTTAACTTTCCAAAGTCTCCCCGGAAGCTTGGATGCTTTAAATACATGGGAGTTGGCAAACCAAACTCTGTATTTTAAGAGGAGGTTTAGAAGAGAGGTTGTTGCATGGTGTTTATTAGCTGCTAAGCTGTTAGAAGTAGAAACAGAAGACATCTCTGCATAGCAGTCTCACACTAGTGCTGAGCACATTACAACAAAACTATTTGGTTAATACAGTGGCCTCTGCCAGCTCATGGAGCTCAGAGACAACAAGGCAGGGCAGAATTTGAACCCATCTGCTAAGCTGGGCTCTGTGTGCAAAGCTGCCCTCTGACTACCGGTTCCACCCCCAGGATTTCCTCTGCTCCCTGTGTGTGAAAGTCACACGTGTTCAGACTCCATCTGCTCCTCGACACACACAGCCAGGAAAAGAACGGTACCTTTTTGCAGCTGCATGAAACGATCCCCAGCCCAAACACTGAGGGAAGACTTTCTGGAACTGTATATCCAGGGGGCATAAAGTGCCCGGAGCAAGTTGCAATGCAGCCAGACCTGAAAGGACTTGCCTTGATGATTAGAACAACGTAATGTATCAGAAATGCAGACTGAGAATTCCAGCTGTGCAAATCCAGATGCTCTGTGGATTGTGTGGGGAAGCAGGGAGGCCAACTCACTGACAGCAGTGGACACACAGCCTGGCTTGGTCATAAGATCCCCAGGTACATAATCCCACTCTGCACCACTTTTGGGCTTCTAGCTCTGGTCTCACAACTCCCTTCCAGTAAAATCCAATCCCTAATGGGAGGTGGCTCATGGAGACACTAAAAGCGAGTTAAAGCTATTACCCCTGCCTCTCCCTGGAGCCTACCATCATTATCAGCTCAGCAATTTACTCACGATTCAAAGTTTCTAGTTCTCCATCTACCACTTTCCTCTGTATAAATACAGTTCTCACAGGTGACATATAATTTCTACTTCTAAAAGAAAAGGAAAAAAGAGAATAGCCAGGACATAATAAAAAGAAGAAATAAAACAGTAAATAGTGAATAATGTACTGCTTTCAAGGGTTGGACTTGACTATGTCTGTGAGCTGACAGAGGGTAAATAGCAGCACTGAGAGTGCCAGAGCAGCTTGTAAAGCTGCTCTATTCCTGCCCTGTATGTCAGGGAAAGGAAAGATGCCAACACCAACAGGGACCTACCTCCTCCTGCTCCAGGGGAGCAGTTCTACAACAGCCCACTTGCTGTGAACACAGCTCCTGTCACCCTTCCCTTTCCACACTGTGACTGCTGGCAGCAACAGTGTGGCCTTGCCCTGCAATGCTGAGGGCAGCGTGGTGTCAAAGGTACCTGAAGAATAGATGTCAAACTCCACAGCCATCTCCTCCTGCCCCAAATATGAGTAATTTACTCCCCACAAGTATGCATATGTTGAACATGTGTATAAAACATCCTCTCTGAGCATGTGGGTGACAGAGCTCAAAGTTAGGCCTCTATATACTCGACCAACCTTTTTTCCCCATTTGTTTGTGGGTTTCTTTTTTTTTTAATCTTTGGTTTCTGTTGTTTGGGGCTTTTTTCCTCCATGCAGAAAAAATGTCGTGGGTGTTTTTGAAATTGCATCTAAGCAGAACACATCCTTTCTGAATTTTCACATCCTTCCAGGCATCAGACAAGATCCATGAGACAGCAGCTTCATGTGCTAACCTGCTAGGCACCTACCACACCGTGTATGGAGTCTTGCAGAAGAAAACATACAGTCATGCTAAAAACCAGCTCGTGATGAGGAGGCACACCACCTTTGCATACTGATTTTATAACCCTACCCCAGCCTTTCTGTTGTCTGTGATGTATTCCTATTTTTGCAAGAAAATGTTGAGGTGGTGAGGTGGGAATCAAGAAATTTAAGCCCTGTCAACTCTAATAACCAGCTCTCCCATAGCAGTTTATGACATTGGTGTGCTCTCCTAGTCAGTAGAAATACTGGAGTGCTGTTCTGTGTGCTTGTTCCACCCCCTAACAAGGAAAAGAATCCCCATCTGGCCAATGAAGAGACATTTTGGGACAATAATAAATGCTGACAAAAAAATAATTGTTTTCAGCGTTTCTGAAATGTCAGGAAATTTGGAGGGCCTTTGCTGAGGGTTGCTGATACCAAGTGTGCTGAACATTATCCATGTGGCATCTACTTTCTCTTCCAAAGAACTGCACTGAAAAATTAACTTCAAACTATCTATCAGGCCATAAACCCTTCCCTCTCACACCATCTTTATGAAGGAAATAAAAAAAAAAAAAAACCAGTATCAGAAGAGGTCTCACTGCCAGCATTTTTTTTAATAAGGTCAGTCCTTTAAAAGGTATCCAAAATTTGCTCTCTCTTTTTCATTCATTCTTTTATTTTTAGTGCTATAAAGTTTTAATAATAGGCAATAAATGAAACAGTTCCATTGTCTGAAAAATGAAACGAGCTATCTGTGCACCTCCATAATCCATCCCATATGGCGGATCTTGCCATTCCCACTGCACATAGGATTCAGGACATCATGTCATTGTTTGCTGGGGAAGCCATATTATTGGCTCCAAGTGCCCTCCTGGCTCTCTTATCCTAGACAAAAGCTCAAAGAGCATTTCCAACAGAAACAACTTTTATTCACCTCAGCTGCCCACATCTGAAAGGAAAGTGCTGTTTTTTCCTTCAGCTTAGGGGATTTTTTCTTCCGTCACCCTGTTGAGTTTCCTGACTGTTGTCTCTTCTGGCTTCCTCCTGGATAAGGAGCTCCTGCAAGCATCCCACTGTCAGATGAACCTTACCCGGTCTCCAAAAACAGTCTCTGTGGCATTAAACCTGAACCCTCACTACCCAAACATTTGGTTAGCTGAGCTACATATGCCAAAAAATGGTTTCTCAAGCTCTTGAAGTTCAGGAAAGCAACCTAGTAATAACCTGCCTCATTCAAACATTAGGTGGGTATCCTTTCACCACCAGGAAACTTGTCTTTCAACATCAGGAACTTCTCTTGTTGCATTCCTACAGATACTTTATGTGCTTTTGCAAAAAGTGAAGAAGGCCTAAAAATTGGGTAGAGGGAATCTCTAATAAACAAGAGCTAAGACTTGGCCTTCAAACACGGGCTACCTCCCCGATCCAACATGGCTGATGGTTAGATTGCTGAACGCCATTACTTAACATGGTTGGAGTGCTCAAAGACTGCAAAACACCAGCAAGCTGCTGGGCTGTTTCCATCCTTCCCTCTGAACCACCTCGCTGCTCAAACACTGATGCAGCAAGGTCTGGAGGGAGACTCACGAAAATAACTGACAGAGATCCAAGAAAGGGTCTGGGAAAGGATTGTTCCCCCATATGGATACAGGCAGTCACATCACAATGGGGTGTCCCCAGAGCAGCAGGGTTTTAGCAGTCTCTTGCACTGATGAAAGGAGACCAGTCATAAGGAAATAAAGCGGGAGGCTGAAAGCTGATGGAAGTGAAAGATCTAAAATGGAAGGTAGTTTTAAAAACAACAGTCGCCTCCATAATTTCTGCAGTAGGAGACAACAGTGAAACAGTAACAATAAATAAGTGGAGGAAAAATATCTATCTCCATTTAATGGAAGAGCCTCAACACAAAGCAGAAAGGAAATGTCCTAGGAAAGAAGTGGCTTAAGAGTTCCTTTTCTTCCACCATGCTCTGCTTTTTCCCTGGGAGTTCTTTCCTCTGTCCTTTGCTGGCAAACTCTAACCACGACTCTGATTCAGTATCCAATGTCACTGGAATAGAATGTCCTGGAGCTGCCTCGGAATTCTGTGTCTCTTGCTGCTGCCGCACCTTTATTTTCTCTTGTAAGACCTTATACATAAAGATTCATGAACATATACTGCTCACTTGCCTGATTCACAAATGGCCCTTCTTCAAATTACCCTATTTCTTTTGCAAAGGAGACCTGCATTTTCAGTGGGTCCTTCTCCAGCCACAGTCTGAGGCACTGCAGTTGACTGAAGCTGTGGGAAGGACGTGGGAAGTTGCAGAGTATCACAATTGGTTTTTGACCAGTGATCCTAATGAGATTACAAATCCACAAGGGAAAGAAGAACCATTCAGCACAGTTAAGTAAAGTCCCATCTGGAGAGTCCTTTCCACACACAGCTTGCACTTCAATGCTTTCCTCCCTCCTATGGGAATATCTATGTACATGTCCTCTGGGAAAGAGGCAGCTGAGCATTCAGGTCCTCCCCTAGCTGACAACAGCAGTGCAACTGCAGCCAGACCCCTGCTTGTGAGGCAGGCGCCTGACTGCTATATATGCTTGCAAATACCTTTGCCTGTTTTTTTCTTCCTAAAGCCTCAGGCTGCTCCCTTTGATGTGTAATACCTTAAAGATTTTAATTCCTCTTTACATCAGCAGAGAGCCTTACTGAGCCCTCCCCACAGCTGCAGCCGTGTAGCAATTTCCTGCCCTTTCTTAAATCAATGAGCTACAAAGATCAGTAATTCCCAACCTTTTCAGGAAACTGTCCAAATTCACTGAGCTAGGACCTTATTAATGCCTTCCACATTAATACAGCCCACCATGTACCTGGAACTGCATCAATCCCTCTCCCAAACCCAGCCACCAGTGCAGCTGTATCTGTGCGCACGGGGAAGATCTCGTGCCCAGGACACACACTGCTCTCCCCACACAGGAGAGGGGAGCAGAATAAAAGTCACATATGGCTCAAGGAGAACTGATGATCACAGTGGGGATTAAATGAGAGTGGCAACATCTTTATGCATAACTTCGGTGAGATGAGAGCAGGGGAGCTGAGCTAGGAAGTCTCTAGGTCAGTTAAATGTCTTCTTTGTGATCATGCAGAGCGTAGCATTAAAACGAGTGGTGGAAAACACGGGGCAGTTGCCCATTCATGAGCACTGACCTTACCAAACCTCCTTACGAAGGAGACAGCAGGCCTGGTAAACATACACAACAGGAGCATGCAAGTAAAAGCTGCATTACAGTGCCCAGGGGGACAGCAAATGAGGGCTATGCACACAACTTTTACTCTGGTCTGCACGCTCAGAGCTTGGCTTTACAACCCTAGGCTTCTCGTAATGTTGTCTTATACATCTAATTGTATAATTAAGGTTTAAAGCCTTTGTCACATTGATTTAAAGTATACCCACATCATTTAAATCTGAAATATTTGGATCTGCTGCATGTTCTTCTGCAGGATTCATGAATGGCAGAAAAAACTGAAACTTTTTTGGGATTTTCTTACTCTTTTTTGATACCTCTGTAATGTCTCTTACTAATACAATGAGGGGCGTTGATTAAAGCTCCTGTTTAACTACTGTGTTGTTAAAATATAATTTCTTCTAATATTTAAGATGTTCTACTTAGATCTTCCATAAAAATCATGACAAAATCAAGCAACACAGTCAAAGTGAAACAATTGAACATTGCTGGAGAAAAACTGAAATTGTTTGAAACTACAACATTTTTTCACTTTTATCCTGCACACCTATGAGAACTCATTTCTTTCTTCTAATGTAAAGCGAGCATTTGCATTCCAAGTTTTGGCATTTCCTGTGAAAATTAAAATTTAAAAATGCCCTTCAACCAACCCTACATGTAATAAAGAATAATTATTTTGCACAGTGTTAGACTGTGACCGATTTGTCTGTTTTACAATCTGCAATCCCCCATTTTTCTATCTCTGTTCTTCATTTTAATTTTTTAAAAAATTGCTCTTTTCAACCTCAGACACATGCCCTGTGCACTCATCAGGGGAAGGAAGGAAGAGATCAGTCAGGAAATACAAACAAGTTTCTGTTACCTGTTTCTCCCAGAATCTCTGAAACCTTTAGCAAAGGGGTTTCTGTCAATTTTTAATCTGGTGATCTAAAAGGAAGAAAAAGAGAATTAGTTGATATCTTAAATATTTTTTCTTTCAACAAATGAAAATTATGGATGATTGCCATTCTTGCCCAAGCCACCTGTACAGTGATCTTCCATTCTTATTTCCCCAGACCTCTGTGAAAGTTGCCCTTCCATTATCCATGAACGGATGATCTGCTTATCAAAAAATGGCAGCAGAGACAGAAATCATGGTAGCATTAGGAAACCTGGCACAGTGCTGGGGCTGAGAAGTTGTTCCTGAAGTAGAAAACCACTAGGTGCAAAACCCTAGGAGCTGTAATTTATCAATGGCCGTGTGGTTTGGGAAGCAGGCTCACTGCTTGAGTTTGGCTGCTATCTGAGTTATCTCAGCCTCAACACTCCAGATATCCAGCAGCTGGATGCAACTCTTGGATCTTCAAACAGTACTGAAGAGAAAAGGTCAAGCAAAGCACAGGCTACAGCCTCAAAGATGTCAGGTGGCCACCCAGTCACACGTACAAGTTGCTGTTGTTCTGGTCAGCATCTGGGTGGCCCTCAAGAGTTTTCTGGTCTGGAAATTTTTTTTTTTTCCTTTTTGTTTTTTTCCCTCCTCTAAATAAAGGAGGTAGCAGCCACACTGAGTGCTTTTGGGGACTCTTCCTTCCTGCTTTATTTTTAAGCAAGGATTCCACATTGGTAAATATGGAATATAACACCGGGATTTTGACCTTGCAGTCTGTGGTATTATACTCCCTGTTGGCTATTCCACAACCTGTGTAGCACAAGACCTGCCAGCCTCACCTTGTCCTAGAGATTCTATCTTTGGAATGAAAGGAGAGTGATATCTCCAGATCCTGCCCAATTTGAGGTGGTTTTGCTGAAACTGCTCAAAAGGGACTAGTCTAATACAGTCCGATTTGCAGGAGATTTGCAGGTGTTTTGCTTCTGCCAGAACCAAGCCCTTACTCTGGATATTAACCTCAGATCTGGAATGCAGCTCCTATTTTTGCAGAAGCTTAATTTGTGAACTTAATTTCCGCTAGCCTGACTTTGCAGCTGTCCTGGGACTTGTGTGTACAGAGACAGATATGTTCTGTGGAGGATGGAATTACAGCAAAGGGAATCCCTGTGGTGGATTTGCTAACATTTTACAATTGTTTCCAGAGACACTTCCCCCAGTAAGGCAAAGCTTTACAGCCACTGGAGGGCACGCAGGCAGGTTCAGGGGATTTAAATTTGGTTTTAATGAAAAGGTTTCTCCAGCCCACCAGAATCTCCTTAGCAATATTATAAAAATGTGATTGTGTCCCCCAAATTTTTTGAACAAAATCTCCAAACATTTTGAATTCAGAGAGACAGAAATTTCAGTGTTTCTTTACAGTGAGGCAGCTTATGGTGCCAGTCCCTTAGAGGGATCCCTCCCTTAGCATCTCCCTCACTGTGCAATTATGTCTTAAAGGTCTGGTCATTAAGGAGGAATGACAGGCTTATATCCTGTCATTTCTTCTCCTTTCCCTATCCTCTTTCCTTGTCTGATCTACAGTTAATGTTTGTGGAGTATCTGCATTTGGGCGAGGGGGCTGGAAATTTCCCATACTGCAATGACAGAAAACCCACCACTGTGTTGCAAAATTTTTGATCCATTTTGGATCCTGATTTAAGCCACTTCAAGGGAACCAGACTGAGGAAAAAAAAGCTGGGGGTCACGGGAAGAAAAAGAAGCAGTCATGGGAGCGCTGGCTGCGCATTTGCTCTCTTATACGTTGCAAAATAAAAAACTCTATTGCTCTTCACTAAACTGTTGGAATTCACAATTGTTAAAAATTAGTTAAATATTGCAATCTGCCTTAAGCTGATTTAATATGGGTGCGTCCTTCAGTCCAAAAATACTAAATGAAGTCTAGTTTAAGAAAAGCATAGACTGGTAACGAAGTCAAGGTCCCTAGAGAAAGAATCCTGCTCTGGCAACATCTTTTCCTTTTGGTATCTAAAGTCAATACTGTGCCTCATCACTGGGAACTATGCAAGACCTGAATCAAACACAAATCACCATAAAATCACAGAATGGTGTGAGTTGGAAGGGACTATAAAGACAATCTTGTTCCAACCCACCTGCCATGGGCCAGGACACCTTCCACTAGACCAGGTTGCTCAGATCCCCATCCAACCTGGCCTTGAACACTGCCGGGGATGGGACATCCACAACTTCTCTGGGCAACCTGTTCCAGTGCTTCACCCCCCTCACAGTAAAGAATTCCTTCATAATATCTAGTCTAAACCTATTTTCTTTCAGTTTGACACCATTCCTCTTTCTCCTGTCACTACATGCCCTTGTAAAAAGTCGCTCCATCTTTCTTGGAGGTTCCCTTCTGGTACTGGAAGGCTGCAGCTAGGTCACCCCAAAGTCTTCTCTTCTGATCCTTACTTACAGTGGGAAGCATTTTACTTACCCAGTCCCCATCCTGCTGACATCCTCTCAAGAGGTATGAGAAGAGAGAACTCATTCATTTGAAGACTGAGGCAAAAATATTGTTAAGCCTTCTTATCAGTTGTTACCAGTTTTCCAGCACTGTTTATCGGGGGAGGTACACCTTCTTTAACCTTCCTTACCTGTAGAAGCCCTTCTAGTTATTCTTTGTATCCCTTACCAGATCTTGTTCCAGTTTTGCCCCGGCCTTCCTCACCCAATCCCTACACAGGTTAGCTGTCTTTGTTTCTGCTGCCTGTGCGTTTGTTTCTTTCCATTTGGTTTGCCCAGCAGGTCCCTACTCAGCCATGCTGGTCTCCTGACTTCCTTGTCTGATTTCTTGCTCCTGGGGGTTGCTACCTCTTGGCCTGTATGGAAGACTTCCTTAAAGATCTGCCAGCTCTGTTCCATGCCTTGTTCCTAAGGGCAGGCTCCCAGGGGATCCTATTGACCATCTTCTAGCAGAACTGGAAGTTTACTTTCCTAAATTTCGGGGGCATAACTTGACTCCTCATCTGACTCATATCCCTCAGGACACTCATTCATGAGAATTCCAGTTTATAAGCAATACATGCATTCAAAGGCTTATTTTGTCAACAAACTGATCAGATTGGGCTTCTTTAAAACTTTTTCCTTCACTGCTGTAAAAACTCAAACTGTTTTGTCTCTGAGACAAGTGGTCTGGAGTAGCTGTACTGCCTCAAAATTATAGTGAGGACAGGACACTCTAGTTTTGTACCATGAGGCAGCAAGGACATTCGAACACAATACACCTCTTTATGGTTGATCTTAGTTACTTGTTTTACAGTAAAAGCTAAAGCAATCTTATCTTCAAGGCGGCTTCCTGGCTAGATACTTCATGTCTACACACTGCCTCAGAGCAAGCATTTTCTTTTCTAGCCTGTAAAGTGTAACTTTTCTATGTTTCTCAGAGAAGTTAATGTCTCAGTCACAAAGAGCACACTGATATATTTATGAACGCGCAGCATAAAAGGAGCATTAAGGATTTACCTGTTGATTTTGGTAGGCTGTCACTGTGGTGAAAACAGTCTCAGGGAAGTTGAAGGTTTTCACCCCATCTCCTGAAGGAACTGGCTTTGTAGGAGAAAGATCACTGCTGAAG
Source organism: Callaeas wilsoni (assembly GCA_013398955.1). Classification (NCBI taxonomy): domain Eukaryota; kingdom Metazoa; phylum Chordata; class Aves; order Passeriformes; family Callaeidae; genus Callaeas; species Callaeas wilsoni. Next base: position 37,090 of record VWPU01006253.1, read on the forward strand.
TCCTTGCGGATGACGTGGACACGAGGCTGGTACTTATGCATTGAATGTAAGATTATCTGAACAGAAAACAAAAGAAACAGGACTTTTTTTCCCCAAAAAATATTTTACACAACACCCAGATGTGCAAGAAAGCAGGGATGGAGTAAGAGCTAATATGGAGAAAATTATCCTTTTCTTACAAGCATGTATGAGACAAAGTTTTTGCTGTGAGCAAAGAGAAAGGTGCTTTATAGGGTCAGGCAACATTTTGAGGAAAAGCACTGAAATAGTGAAAAAGCTCCATAAATCTGGAAGCAGCCACAGACACATGTGCCCAACAGGACACAGGAGCATCAAAGCAGAGGCAGCACGTTTCAAGTCTGAGAGGAGCAAGGCTGGGACAGCAGGCACCAGGATTAACTTCTAACTTACATGGCCTTGATCATCAAGCTCGTTGTTGGTCAGCTTGAGCTTGTCAAAACTGACCACCTGCCTCATCCAAGTGTCTCCAGAAGCCAGGGAGTCAGGGTGGATGTAAACCCTCGGGGGCACTGGGGAGTCAGCATTGCCAGCCACCATCCACTTGGAGCTGTGATACACATACCTGGAAGAGGAAGGGTATGTGGCTAAGGGAGGTTATTACTCACTGTAGGAACATGTCCAGGGCTCCCCCTCCCCTGCCACCCTCATGCACCCCAAGCTCTCATTTGCAGTCAGGGGAGAATGTGCTTTATTGCAACCTCCTACCTTCTAAATGAAAGCCAGATTACCCCTGAGCCACTTGTTCAGACTTGATTCCTTATTAAAACCACCTTGCAGTTATTTTCCCTGTAAAACTCTGCCACATGTGCCTTCTCAAGTCCTTAACCCTCTCTGAGCCAGAGTGAGAGGCTGGAAAGTATGGGTAAACAAAGTCCTCTCTGAAAATATTAATAAATACAATTTCTGAAATCTCATATCAGGCTTTGGAAAACACATATGGCTTCAGCCAGAAAGAGCAATATCCAATGGATACCAGTAAAACAATTGATAAAACAGAATTTCTGGTTTGAAATGTTGCAAAACAGGAAATTCCATATAGTATTACATACATCAGGATTAGAGGAAAAAATTATTTTTGTGTTCCCGGTCTTTTGTGATCTTTTGTGTTCCTGATCTAGCTATCCTATATATGCCAAAAATATCTCTACCACAGCTTTGCCCAGACACTTTTTTTTTCTGTCTTGCATCTCCTTCCCTCTAAGGCATTTCACAAACAGTTCCACTGACACCTCTGAGTTCTGCCCTGTGCTGCCCCTCATTGGGTCTCTACTCAGCTCTGCTAAGATGTTCCAGTCTTTACCTACAAACACTGACTCATTTCCTGTATTTTCACAAGAAATGGGGGAGGGAAAATAAAAAGAGTCTTTTCCTTTCCCACTAGCTTGCTTTATGTGGCTGCATAAGCTAACAAGGACAGCAACAAAGGGTAAGAAAATACATTTATTTTCAGTGTCAATGTTGTTAGAACCACACTCTTAAAAAGAGGAAAAACATCCAGCTGAGCATCATCTTGCTGCTTCCCAGGAAAAGTATTTTCCTGAGAAAAACTCTGCGCAATGTGGGAGCAAAAATGTAGTATTTAGCATTTGAAGCAGAGGTTCAATTCTGAATCCTTGAAATGTGGTTCAGTCAAGACTGTTTGGAGAAAAGACTTGCTCTCGGGGGTCTTTTAATAAGAAAACATAAATCACCTCAGTCTGGAGAGTTTTCTGGGATGCAGAGGATTATGAGTTTTCCAGAGTGTTTTTTAAGATCCGAAGCCCATTAGTATCAGAGAAATCTCTTCTTCCTGTCTTTAGCTCAGCAGTGGAAACTTTCTCAGTGACTGCATACTGTAGGTCAGGGACCAATATTCACTGAGGCTGCTGTGCTGGACAGTGAACACTTTTGAAACAGAAATCACCCAATCCAGTTCAGGCCAGACCTGAGATGCCTGGCTTGGTTCAGCTGCTCCTTGCCCATTCCTTTCTTGCAGAAGTAGTTTTAGGGGCTGCAGACCCCCCATCCATAACTCCAGTAATCAGTTCCCTCAGACAGTCATTGCTAATTGCGTCAATCAGGAAATGCATGACGGGGATCTCCTCAATTAAAAACTGCTATTTGTAAAGAGAAAGATTTCGTTGCAAAAGTGCAAGAGATTGTGTTAAGGCTCTGGGTTGGTGTCTAACGATTCTGGTCAAATCAAATATGTTGGTGTAAAGCAACAGGGTCTCGTCCAGCACACCTTTGCGATGGCGTTTAAAAGCAGGTGGCTTTCCTAGGCTGTCACTGACAGTAAGTTGTTACAAGATTTCCTACCTCAGCCCCTGAAAACCTTACCTGTATCTCTTGTTATCCACAGGGACAATGTCCATGGCAATATAATACTGCTGGTGGGGATCCAAGCCTGTAATTTTCACCCTCATGGCTGGAAACATCCTCCTAGGAAAATAAGAGTAGAAATAAAGAAGAAAATGGTGAATAAGGAAACTGAAGAGGCTCCTTATACCTATCTCTGGCACCAGAAGCATGCTACTTTACACAGCCCCGTCCTTGACATGACTCCTCAGGGGTTGGTGTGGGGAGAAAAGACTGTGCTGGCAGTGGTTTGAATCTTCAGTTTTTCCCACTTAGAAAAAGGGGTAACAGAACAACAACCTGTAAGTAATGATAAAATACTCACAGTCAAGCACTGTCTTCCCAGTTCCTAGCAGACAGTTCTTCTATGTTTCACACAAATTGCCCTCCCTAAGGCATTTCTAGGATGGGCAGTGTGCCTTTTACCTTGTGTTTTTCCCACTGGCCATCCACCTGTAATTCCTCTTTCATATTTCATTAAATGCAGGATCCCTTCAGCTCTCTTTGTTTTTGAGAATGTCACATTTCAGTACAGAGTTTGACAGTACTGAGGTAATATTTGAAGCAAATACATCACACTGAAAGATCTTCTTGCTCTCATGTCTATAGTTAAGAAAGAACATCCCTCAAATTAATCTGCCTATTAGGAATGTATTTCACATTCAGCAGAAACACTGGCATTAATGTCATGGTTTCCTTGAAGTCCCGGTAGTGTTCTGCACAATCTTTTTAATAAGTGTTGTCTTTTCTATGCCATATGATCTAGATCTGTCTTAAGCATTTTCACCTGATAGACAAGTTATGGAACTCTACACCAACAGGAAACAATTCCCAGCCTTTTTCTCCTTGTCTGAGCACAAGTTAAGCTCTGCTAAAAGCAGTCCCTGTTGTGGAAGTGTTTGTAGCTAGGCAATTGTTTCAGAAGAGAGCAGATCAGAACAATTTTAACCTTAAAGCGTGTTAGTGTGGCTATGGCGTAATTTCTCCTTCTTAAAAATTTTATGGCGGCCAGTAGACCAATTTCCATTCTACACCTCCCTCAAAGAGCATGCTGAGGGAATTGCTTATGCCATATTATATTTGCAACTAATGTGGTATTTTTACACCTTCATAAAATCTGAGGAGCAGAACTGAACGAGGTGCAGAAGGAATCAAGCAGCACTGAAATCAGAGCAGAGCACTGAAAGAAATCCTGCATTGTTTCACTGACTGTTAACTCAGACCTGAGCTCTACCTGAGTGGCTTCTCAGCCTTTATCTGAGAAAAATTTACCTGAGGTCCTATAGGGTGGTGTTACTCAACTGAATGACTTTGGCCTAGAAAATACAGTGCTTTGGTAGGAGAAATTCCGGAAGTACTGGATGCTCATACAAAATCACATTCTGCTTCTCTGATAAGTAGACATATCCTTACGGGATGGAGATACATGGATGGAAGGAGGGTATTAAAGGGCAATTTAAAATCACAATGCCAAAATAGTAGGAAAATATACAAGAAACGTTGCCCACTGTTTCTAGGAGCCATCCCTAGAAACCATCATGACACTTGCCCTTCTGTTTAGTGAGAACCAGTGAAATGTCAGAGAAGAAGATTTAGTTCTCCTTCTAACATTTCTGTTTCTCAAAATATTGCTAGTGAACACAGGCTGGAGGAGGAAGAAAACAGGAAAGCTTGTGTCAGCATCTCCAGACATGTCTCTCAAACTTTGCATGGCAGGGATGAGACCCTGAGAATCTATTTCATTCTTTCCCAGCCAAGTCACATAGAGCCACTTGCAGAAGAGAGTGGGAAGGAGGAGGAGGAGGTTGATGCTCAGCCTTTGCCTTACCCACAGCTCTTTCATTTCAGGCCACACTGAGAAGATAAGATCTGACCTATTATTAACTGCATCTGCTTTGGAAAAGGGCATTTATTGTGGGGGGTTGGGAGAGCACCACCCCACAGCTGCCACAGCACAGCTAACCCAAGTTATGAGAGACATAAAACTGTCAGAAAAATCGTCTGCAGAAACCCTTCAAGGAGAGAGCAATTTGTGCAACTGATGGTGTGAGTTTGCTAGTAGAATGATTTGGGGGGAGGTGGAGGAGGAATAATGGATTAGTCTTCAGTGGCTTGAGGGCATTACCTTGTTTCTGCCACAATGGCTCATTAAATCTGCCAAGCCAAATGGGTACAGGATGTGGCATTTTACAGTCCAGCTCTCTTTAATTAGAGAGAGGTGGCTAGGGAGCAGCTAAAGAGGTAGGTCATGTTTCAGAGGGTTGATAAGAAACCCAGGATTAAACCAGAGTCTCTTTGGGTCTCAGTCTGCACGCTGCGTTGGGAAAATTGAATGCTCTGTGTGTCCCAAGAAGCTCTCTCCAAGTCTGCAGCCCCGTGTAAAGTTGCAGTATAGCCTGTGGGGTTGTTTGCCTATGAAATACCTTGTAAAAGATTACCACAGACTATTCAGCAGGCTTAGAGGCTAATCTCTAAAATGATTGGAGAGCTCGGCTGATCCCACTGCTTTCTCTAAGGTTTAAGTGTACTTTTAAAGTTTTGTAAATTATTACTGGTTTTCTTTTTCTGGGGGTGTAAAAGTAACTTAGGTTTCTTTGCCATAAAGATGTGGCCTGGAACTGTCACAGCAGGTCTCCAGCAGCACTGCTGTGTGGAAAGGGGGAAATGGAAAAGGCAGAGGCTAACAGTGGAGACTTAGGCATGTGCTCATGTGTAATCCTGGTAAAGTCCCTGTTCTCTGCATTTCCTCTTGGCTGGCTCTTGGTTGCCCAGAGGCACCAGCCTTAGAGAAAACAAGAGGCTCAAAGGTTTGGAAGGAATTCAGGCCATTTGGATATGGCTGTATTAATAAACAGTCAAGAATCTTTCATCTAGAGACGTATCAGCTTCATAGTCAACAGCTACAGACACGAAGGCTGTCTGTTTTCATAGGGAACATGTGATGACATCTGATATATTTTAGGAGGAGGTTTATATCAGCAGCAGTTTGGGATGATCAAGTTATTTATATGTTAGCTTTACCGCTCAGCAGGAAAACAGTATTCCTAAACTTAGACTGTGAACTTACACACAGTACCCTTTTAGGGGAAATATGATGTGATATGAAATAAGTTATTACAACTGCTTTTGGACCACTTAGAAGTGTTTTAAAAATCATTTTAGTAACAACCATGTGCCTCAGTCTACTCAATTTCTGTTTTCCTCAATAATGCGATTGAAGTTTATGAACATCAAATGTGAAGAAAATGAATGATAGATAAATATCTCTAGAACTTGGTTAAAATAGTATTTGCCAGCACAGGAGTGTACTGGTATTAAGAACCATGTTTGGGAACTTTTAACAAAAAAGAAGTAGTTGGGTTGTGACAGCTAGCAGTATATTTTTTGGTGGTGGTTTAAGATTTTCTTTTAAAATATAGCTTAATTTACTTTGTGAAAACTGATCAAAGGAGAAGGATCACAGGTATATCCCCAAACTGGATTTTTTTCCCAATAGAATAAAGCTGCAGTTTCTTACCCTTAAGTTAAGAACTTAGATAAGAGTAGACTTGTGTAAGAGTGACACCTATTAAATGCAAACCCTAAAATGAAGAGATATACTCTTCAGTTGTAGCAAAAGAAAATGCATCTATTTCAGTAATAGACAGAGTAGTCATTTCCAAGTCATAAAAAAAAAATCCAGTTGAGAAAGTCTGCAAAATAATCTGATTTAGGTCTGCAGATTAAGTGTGCACAGTGTTTACAATGTGTGTGAGTTTACAGGGCAACCTGAAGTTATCCTTGTTATTTCATATTTCATATTTCCTTGAATTTAAGACTGATGCCAAATGTATATTTCTTTAAAGAAACAAATGTGTAAGGAGGAAAGGAAAGGAAAGGAAAGGAAAGGCCTTCTGTTTACCTCTGCAGCATGGGGTCCTGTAGAGATGTGTGTTTTGAGAGGAAAAGATGAGGGCAGGGCTTGGTAGCAAATGGATTTATTGTTTAGGAGGGAGAGGGAGACCAGCGGATCTCCTCAGTTGTTCCCAAAAGGGACATTCTTCTGGGAGCTGGAGAAAGCTTATCTGGCCCACTGGGCCAGGAACTCTAAAAAGCAGTTTGGTTGCTGTGGCCTCCCAGCTCTTGCTCTCAGAAGTCCTCTCCATGGGCCCCTTCAGCATCAACAGAGCTTGATTACAAAATCCCTGCTGCTGTCTCTAACAGAGGAGCACTTTGGGACTTGCCCTTCTTTCCACTGGAAAGAAAAAATACCACTTGGTAATGTAAAAAGCCCCGAGTACATGCTCCAAACAACTTGTGGATAACAAGAGATTTCAGGGAGGCAAAGAGACTGCAGTCAAAGTACCACTTAACCTATCGAGAGGCACAGTGAAGTCAAAGGAAAAGGTCACCTGTTTCACTCACTGATGGCGTTTTCCAGTCTTACTACCAATCCTGGCCATCACCATTTTGGTTTGAGCCATCCTGCAGCACAGATATGACAACTGTGATATGAGAGATGAGATCATTGCCCCCATTGCTGAGATGAGATCCTGGCTCTGTGACAGGCAGAACCTGTGTTCCCAGAACAATACCTCTTGGATGTGCTGGTATGCACGGTAGCACTCATAAAACCACCTCCATAAACAGTAGGCAGCCATTCCCTTCCAGAGGAGGACTCCAAGCACTCCCTATAGTGTATTCCCCCAGGAACAAGTGCACATTGTTTCCCACTTTGGGCAGCACTTCTATGCCTCAATTAACTAACAGTTACCACTGCAGCTCAGGTGACCATGGACATTAGATAGGGATTGTAGGGATGTGGGGAAGGTTTCAAATTCCTCCACTGTTGCTGCCAGTATGATCACTGTTCGCAAAGGAGAGAATAGAGAAAAAGAGTTTAAAATTATTTGAGGACTAGTTGTTAAAATCAATATGACCTGGGTCTTAAGATGAACTTATTTTATTTTGTGCAGAGTCTCAGGTTGCCTTTCAAACAAAAAGGAGATAAAGGTAATTGCAGATTTGAATGACTGCAGCTGACAGTCATTTGCATCTTTTACACAAGGAACAAAGGAGTCTTGTGATAAGCATCTGATTAAAATCTAAATAACAATGTTTTGATGGAAAGGAAAAAGGAAGCTTTATAAGAGGACTGGAGTAAGTTTATGGGAATAGACAAAAAAAAAAAAAAAAAATACATCAAAAATACAGCATCAAGAAAAGGAAAAAACCAAAGCTGAATTAGAAGTAAGTGAGAGTGGGAGTCTGAAAGTCAAAAAGTGCAGTGTGCCTGACAAAGGCAGGATATAGCTCCAGAAATATGTTTGAAATGAGAACGTAGGTTAGAAATTAGCATTACACAGCAAGAGCAGAGAGACATTGTGGGGACAGGCAGGAACCAGGCAGTGCTTTACAAGTCATAGAAAATTAAGGAGCAGCTGTAGTTATAGGCAGCTGAGTCTGTAATTATAATGGCTTTCAAAACAAGAAGGCCTTATGGGACTCAGGTTTCCAAAGAGAAAGCAACAAGAGCAAAATCTTCTGTGGGGAAGGAAGCAGATGCAAATTACACTGTCTCTCTAACAGTTTGAATAAGTAGTAGGAAATCTTCAGGAAATAATACCAATTCTGCTATTTATGCCAGAAATAATAAAATCTAACCTCTGGGATGCATCATATATCATGGATCCCATATGGAGAAACAGGACTGCTAGACCCAGCTCTCACTCATCACAGACACATCTTCTCTGAGACAAAACTGTTTAACCTGTTAAACTGTTTAACCATCTAATTTGCAAATTCTATCTCATCTGTAAGGACCATCCTCAATGAACAGTGTATTACCTAAAGAAACTGCCCAAGTCTTCATTATGCTTTGCAATGATTAACCTACAAATGTAGTCAAGAAAAAAACAAAAAACAAAAAACAAAATTACAAAAACCCCAGCCCTCCAACAAAGTTAACATCACTTCTGGAGAAGAACATCATCAAGCAGAAAAAATCACATCTATTTAGTAGTTACATGGATTTTCTCTGGGCAGTAATGTGACGGTTGGCCATCAGGACTCAAGTAATTACAAGTGTCTCTTTTCAAGGAGAAAGTATTATTTAGGATTATAACAAATATATGATTTGCACAGGAAGTTATGACTCTATTGTGATACATGGTCTTCTCTAAGTCAAAAAATTATGGATGCTGGAGCTTGCAAGATGCCAGAAAGGTCAGCTGCTTTATTCAGAAGTGTATGAACTGCCAAGACCCTCTTCATACCACTAAGTTCTGGCCATTTTAATTTGAACTGGTGGGCATAGAGATATTAATGCTGCTTTTAGGTCCATCTACTCCATATATCATCAGAGAATTATTTATAGTTAATCTAACAGTTAATAATGTATTATTTCAAGTTTCTGGAACAGCATGGTCCAGGCACCAGGACAATAAAGCCAGAAAGAAGGAAGTTGGTTCTTCCAGTGCCATATTTAATGATGCTGGACAGATCACGTAATCTCTCAATTTAAGATATTTAAGTCTCAATTTCACCACCTGTGAAAAGAGGATAACAATGATTTTCTCTGTGTTTGCTTTAACATCACCAGAGAAGAGGTGTTGCACAACAGCAAGTGATATCAGTCCTGTTACTTTGCCTCCTCCATTTGAGGCAGAAGGTCAAAACCAGCAGCCCACTCTGTACAGATGCAAAATGCTTCCTGTGCCACTGAAATCTAAAACTGGGAGCTAATCTGGCTCTGATAATCTTTCTCAGGCATCATCTGGGTTATTAGCCCAGTGTAACTTTCCTTAATTATCTGGGCTTTCTGGGGCTAGAGAGCAATCACGCTCACTTCACAAGAATGTAAAACAACAAGTCGAGCTGTTCTGGCAAATTTTGAGAGCACAGATATGAAGCAACGCTGTAAACAACAGAGCACTGTGAGTTTTCCCCAAAACTGGGGTATAATTTCCCTGCTGCATCCCTGAGGCAGACTCGGGACAGCTCCCGGGTCACTCCCGGTGTTTGCGCGCCGTGGCGGGCTCTGTCCGTGGTGCTGACGCCCGCCTTCTCCACGTCCATAGGAATTAAAACCTCATTAGGTGGAGGCAAAAACCAGCCTATTAATGCAAATGTGCCTAAAAATCCTAGTTTGGTACATCTAGAAATGTACAACTACCTCTAGGTTGTGTTTTAGCAAACAGACTCCTAGCCATTTTTAAATAGTAGTCAGCAGTGAAGATATTCCCCTTGACTAACCTCTCATGGTGAGGTTTTCCTTTTTAAAAAATCTGGCTAGTGAGAGGCTCTTCCTAACCTCAGCTGTCGTGGTATCACTGCAGTAGCAAAGGAAAACATTAGGCTTGCACATTTTTTATACAGGAAGTCATTAACACTGCATCAAGTTAGAACTGCAGGAAGACATTTGTTTGGAGCAAAGGTGAGTTTGAATTTCATTATATTTGAGATTAAATCAATAAGCTCATAAAGTGCTATGGAAACTTGAAAGGAAACTCAAATGGCTCACCCCCAAATTCATAACTCATCTTAAATTCAGTACAGCCAACAGTACAATGATTGTTTCCTGATTTATTTGCTCAAAGGAACAACTATCCTCGATGGTTTCCTGCAGCTGCCAGTTCTTCTTTGGAGCCACTTATTCAAGCAGTCATATGAAACAATTTCACTTGTCTTAAGAAAGATGATAGGAGATACAGCTGAGAAACTCAGCCAGCCATTTATATTTTCCTGCACATTTATCCCTTTGGATTATCAAGAAGGAAAAAAAAAAAAGCTTCTTTCTTAAGAAAACAATGAAATAAAAATTGGCTTGTTTGGTTATGATTTCTTTTTTTAACTAGACAGAAAGCCAGTCTTACCTGCCTGCTTTCGTGATGATCATCTCTGTCCCAATGTCATGAAATCTTTTCCAGAGGTCCGCACACTGCAGCTCTACTTGGATCTCTTCCATGGATGAAGGTGGAGGAGGCTGAGGGCCTGAGCCACCAGATGTCAGGTCAGAATGGGAGCCAAATGAGCAGGACGTCCTTTCTGCCAGCACCTCTGTGTCTGACCCAGTGCTGTGTTCTGAGTCTGCAAAGTAAAGAAGCCAGGTAAGAGCCTTCAGTTCTACCTGCTGTGAGGGGCAAGAGGAGGGAAGAACATCAACACAGGAAGTGTTAAAAAAATATTACAATGGCCTTTTATATTGTGTATATATATATACAATATAAATGTATATGTATATATACATATACATATACATATATATATATATATATGGGGTTTTGTGATTTATAGCCTGATTTGGGGCTTTGAGTTTCCAACATGATATCTGCCTTTTTTGTAAAATTTTAGAAACAGCTGAAAAAAAGACCTTCAACATAAAATATAAATAGTAGCAAGCAGTGGTGGAAGTACAAAATATAGACGAAAAAGAGAAATGAAAAGAAAAATTAATTCAACCTGTCGTTTCAAGCTAAGGTTAGATAGGCTCACTGGAAAACTACATTCCATTTAATTGAATGTTCTCCTGCAGTACTATTAAAGAGTTGGTTATTTTTAAACAACAGAGTTTTTTATTCTCTTTAATATCTTTGTCATCAAAAACTAAAAACATTTTTTTTATTTTGCTATTTGGCAGCACCATTCTGGAAATGTGTTTTATTTGCTCCTATAAAACTTTTTTTGAACAATGATATTTCCTGGAAAGATAACCATTAAGCTTTTGCTGAGGAAAATGCTCTAGGCTACTAAAGGACAAAAAAAAGTGATAGTAAACATATGTAATATGCTACCAAGGAAACAATTGAAGAAAACTGCAGAAAAGATCACGTGACACAACCACTTGTATGAGGGAGAACAAGGAGGATTGCTCGAAAAATAAAAAAAAAACCAACCAAACAAAAAAGTCAAGTTCAACTAGTTTAAATGTCCAGGCTGGCACGTTAAGTCAGGTGCCATTTCTTTGCAAAAATATTACATGTATTTATTAGGTAGATATGATGTATATGTTCAATCCTCATTTTCATACAGAGGACTAAGATGAAATTTTGCAAAGAGCAGTGTTAGTTTGCAACAGGTTGCACACCCCCATTGCATAAAAATAATTCACAATACATTCTGCAAAGCAATGTGCTTATGTTTCGAACCTTATTTTTAATAGATTTGCACCAGTATTTATAGATGATTAAGAAAGGGATAAAATTACAGCAAATGGCTCAGTAAGAGCTCTGTGGATTTCAAAGAAGGTGCAGAAACAATATTTTAGAGTGTCCTCATTGATCACACGAGTGAAAGCATCCCAGTGAATGAACAAAACAGCTATTTATATGTGTTCTCTGCACTTGAAGAAAGAAAGAGGTATCTCTACAAAGGAAACCTAAGGAGACAAAAAGTAACAATCTGTGCTAAAAATGTGATTAAATCATGGCATATAAAATTCCTTCCATACCAAGAAAATGCCAGAAACTCTTTAACAGCCCTGAGGTCATGGAGGCTGAGTCTGAGGTTTACAGTGTTTCTGAGAGACAGTGTCTCCTGGAGCAGCCTGCGCACCAGTGCAGAGGGCTACGGTTAAGACAAAGGAGGCAGTGAAGATACCACCCACAGAACTACCATCCTCACCTCCCGCCACATGGAAACATTTCTGGAAAATCCATTTTGTTGTGGTAAACTGTTTGACTGATAGTTTATGAGAAACTTCCAGCTCCAAGTGTCATCAGGAAGCATTTATCATTTGTGAGAGCCCCAGGTGATGTCATTGGACAGCAGACGTTTTCCTTGAGGGGTGTTTTCAGTAAGCTTTGTCAGTTATTTAGACAATCTGCCAGTACAATATAGAAATTCTGCAGGAGAAAGGTTCACGAGAAAGGTTCAGTCCTTCTTGCTCCTAGCCCATTTTGAATAGGGAGTTCTGTAAGTCTCCCATGGACTCCCAAGTTAGGCTGAAGCAGTAATAGGTCCATCCCTCTAAAGGAGTAGTACAAACTTACACATAGAGGATTGTTACATGGAGACCAGTCCTACACCCAAAACTAACATCCGAGACACACAAGGTGATTCAAGATAATATGGGATAATCTTCTGGGGTTCTGTGGCCACAAGACAGATAATCAATCTGAGAGTACAGAGAGGCTGAGACATCTGCTCCCTGCTTCACTACTCCAGTGACACAGGAGCAAATCTTATCTTCTTCCTCTAGCTCAAATTATTCCACCACAAAGTGTTGGAGAAGTAAGTGTGAGTAAGGGTCACTATGCTTAGGTCTTTCTAGAAATGGTTAATCACTTTGTCCTTCAACAAAAAGAAAGAGGATGCTTCACAAATCACAGTAAGACCTGTTTGTATACCTGCTCATGTCCTAAACAATTAACCAGAAGTCTTACATCTTCTCTGAGATCACAGAATCAACTAGGTTGGAAAAGACCTCTGAGATCGTCAAGTCCAATCAATGACTGAACACCACGATGTCAACCAGACCATGGCACTAAGTGCCACATCCAGCCTTTCCTTCAACAGGGACAGTGACTCCACCACCTCCCTGGGCAGCCCATTCCAATGTCTAATCACCTTTTCTGTGAAGAAATCCTTCCTAATGTCCAACTTAAAATAAAGATACACTAGACTGGGAGTCTGAAGGGACTGGATCTACGGAAAAGCGGAGTCCTCCTTCTGAAACGAGATACTAAACTGTAGGTCTGAATCTAAAGAGACGGGTTTAGACCACGTCATCTGTACTGGGTTCAGGCACTCAGGAACTGTCCTCTGAGGCAGTATGGTAAACGGCCAACAGATGGCACTTGGCTAGATGCTTCATTCCAGCATTTCCTGGACAGGCTTTCAAACTGGGCATGTGACTGGAGCTTTGGGAATCCCTGGGAATTAACTGGAATAGCATGCTGCAAAAAATTAAGTGTCAGAGGCTTAAGCCTCCTCTCACTGCTTTTATACTGATATCATCCTGCTGACTTTACAGACTTCTGGAGGGCCCTTTTTTTAATTATGAAAGTCGAAGGAGAGCCATAACCTTGGACATAATTTTCCATGCTGGCACAAATCAAAAATTGCAAAAGGAGTTCACTAATTACTGATAAGCCAGTTTCTAGCCAAACATGTGATACCACACAAAGGAGAATAGAACTATTTTTTCCCCAAGGTTATTACTTTGTGCCCTGAGTTATGAACTATTATTACCCCCAAGTTAGTGCACAGAACAGTGACTACCTCTCCTACATCTAATTTTGGAAATGGAGAGTCACTAGTGTTGCTGCTCTTAGTTCAAACTCAATAGGCATTGAGATGTGTTTTGTATTTTCTTCAGACTTTCTTGAGCTAAGCTCTCCTGAATGTTGCCATCCAATTGGAGACACTGAGTTCAAACCCAGGGAATTCAGGGGAGGTGAAGTGTGTCTGACACATGAAATTCAACCCTAGTGACAGCCAGGTCTACAGGACTGTGACTTTTAGCTGGAGTTCTCTCCATGTGCTAGGATTTTGAATTAATCAAGAGACAGGTGTGAACCTCTGTAAGTGAGCAATCTGCAGAGGGGTGCATGGTGAACCAGTCTCGATGCGTAGTAATTCATTGTGCCAGCCAGCAGCTAGCACAGCTCAAGCCACTCTGTTGCACGTACTTGCTCACAATGAAACAATCAGGCAGAAGATCTGAATACTCTTCTGGAGTTCAAACTGGGAACTTGATTTCTTCACACACCAGTTCAGTGGGGTGCAACTTTGCTAAACTCAAAGAAATTACTTTTACTTTACATTGGTGTAAGCAGAGGGGTGCCAGGCAATAGCTCCTGAAGCACCAACACGATATAGCATACCTGTGAACACTCAGAGATGCAGAATGGGACTGGTGCTACATATGGTGTATGACTGAAGGACAAACAGAAGGATTTCAGAGGAAGATAAGCTACCTATAGCTTCTTCTAGATCCAAAGTGACAAGATAAGAGTATTTGACCCTCCTTTAAGAGGTGCCTTATACAAAAGCCCACATTCTGAATTCAAGGTCCAGTCACAGCAAATGCAGATCCCCCATGACATGGCTTCCTTTCAGAGTTAGGAGGCCTTCTCAGACTACTGCCCCAGGAATGCTGACTCTCTTGCACTATGTTAGGCTGCAATCCTGCTGCGTCTGGATTTGGCATTTAGGGATATGGTTCAGGGGCGATTATGGTGGTGCTAGCTTGACTGTTGTGGATGATTTTGAAGGTCTCTTTCAACCCTGATGATTCTGTAATTTGTGCCACTTCAGGCATAAGTTAAACAAGCAGCAGTTAAAGTAGTTTTACCGTTCTCTCTTGCTAGGTAACAGTTCTTGAGAAATAGTACTTCACAACAAGCTTGTCCATCGCTGACAACTAACAAAAGTGGGACTAGATGCAAATGAGATTTCTAAACCTACAGTACTTTACTGGACTTTCAGTTGGGGCAGTCTCAGGTCAAAATGTTCCTTATTGTTTTTACAGGAACCCATGAACTCGCACTTTCTGATCTTAACTGCTTTTCTTTACAAGGTCATTCCTCTCACCTGTCTGGTTGGAGAAGGCCTCTTCCTGCTGCACCATGGCTATGGAGGTGAACATCTCCAAAGCTACTGCTGGCTGCAGAGTTAGTATAAATCCACCTCCTTCATTTCTCCATTCTTTCAAATCTCTTCTAAACCCATCCATTTCTACTCTTGCTCATTCCTTATATTCTTTTTTTCTAATGTTTCCACCAATTATTTCTGCTGTTCGGTGGAGTGATGTGTAGCCAGAAGAAAACACAAACATTTTGGTCTTTGTGGAGACAGACATGGTGACCACAAGGAAATGCCAATGCTTAACTCTTCCAGACTGGTATGTTTTTCCCTACAGACAGTACAGAGGAAATACTAAAACACTGCCCCTTGTTACAGGCAACTTGCTGGACAAACAGACTGACCAAGTGTTTTTGCCCATGGGACCAGGACTGATCTGTCAAAGCCAGACAGGCTATTGCAAGAACTGCATTTCAAGGAGGTTGAAACTATCTAATGGGAAAATACTGTAAAGTTTATGGAAAAGACCCATGGGTTCAATGTGCAAACAGCTCTCTGAGGCCTGAAGCATAACTCTCTTTCACTGTCACTGTGCAAGAAGACAGTTCCCTTTCTACTGCGCTGTTGGATGTCTTCCAACCATCCCTTCTTACCACACTGACCATGCATCCAGCTACTTACTGCAGTTTAACAGTACTGGAGGAGAGGAAACTTCTCAGCACTTTTAGCAACCATTGAGTCTAACCAGACCAGAGGGTCACTTTCAGAGCTTCCAGGGATATCTTTGGCCGTTTCTGAGATTATAGAAGAACATTAAACCAGTTCAGATTTTTTCTTTCTTAATCTCTTTCACATTTCTACTGTCTCTGTATCACCCTGGAAATCCTCAACCCATAATTTCTTTTGATCAGCAAACCCCCAGGCTTCTTGTTGGCAGATAGGAAGAAAAACACTATTCTCACAAGCACGGTAACTCTGAGGTCATCATCTGCATCATTCATCAATTTGGTACAAGAGGGAAACTGGAATGTGAGATATTAAAAGACTATTTTCTATGCAATTTCATAGATGAATCTTCAGCAAAATTTTTGCTGCAGCTGGAGCACAGCAGGGATAATGCTCCCCTTATTTAACCAATAAAAGAAATAGAGCTCAGTTTAGTCCTTGGCCATGTCTTGCAGCTCATGCGCTCCACAAATGTTTTGCCTCAAACTATCAAAAATGTAAACTACAGGAGTGAGAACAATGACAAAAGACTTACATACATAAAACACCACCTACCCAGAGAAACCCAACAGACTTATTCTCTTTCTCTCATGACATTTTCTTCTTTTTTTAAGGATTTTTTTCCCCCTATGTGTAGATATCTAATGTAGATCCTGTCAGATTCCATTAGTATAAAGATTTCTCTTGGGTGGAATGTGGCAGCTGTTACAAGCTGTTAAGGGTTTGGTCTTTTACTGTTTATTTTTGTTTGCAGGGTTTGTGAATATTTAGTGCAACAGGTGGTCCTTCCTTCTCCCCTGCAGTTGATTTGCTGACCATTAGGACCTGCAGACTGCAAAGAAGGTACAAAATCCGGTACATGTATGGACAAAGAAAATTTGTGGAACTTCATTCTTTGTTTTTTTATTTGTTTTCCTATGAACTCAGCTGAAATTAGTGGAGTGGACACCTTGCTTTTGCTGCTGGTTGAAGACAGATCTCATGGTTCTTTTTAGATTTATGATTTTCAAACTGGCTACTGCCACCCCACAAAATCAGCAGCATAAGAACCATGCATAAAGCAGTGTGACATTACTGGAATTTAGAAACAAAATATCACAACCCTATAAAAGTGAAAGAACAGAAACTCACTAAGTCCAAACAGTTTGTAAGAGTGGAAATTCATCTGGCTGTGGTGTGAGGGTTGCTGGTGCAACTACTGCAGGTACACAACTCTTTTCCCTGATAACTAATGCTTGGGGAGAAGCTAAACCAAAGACCTCAGTAACTTCAAAAACACACAAGCAGTCTGGCTGTGGCAGAGGCAGCAGGAGCAGCAGAGGTGAAGCAGTCTGGAGTTCAACAGAGCCGTTCAAATTAGCATGGTGTATTTTGCACAGCTGATCCGGCAATTGCTCTTGCTGTAGGCAAAGGTTTCTAAACACTTGGTGATTGTAACCATATGGACATACTGCACACAACAAATAACACAAAGATAGTTCTGCAGGTGTTCTTATAGATTATCTTATCCCCCTGAACTTTTCCTTTCACTCACAGGCCCTACTACATTAATCATCCCTTCTTCCAGCATTAGGCCCATTATTAACTACATGCAGCTAGAATTTATAACCTATTTATAACTGGTAATAGAGTCACAGAATGATTTGGGCTCAAAGGAACCTTTTAAAGTTCATCTAGTGTATCCCCCGGTAATACTTATTATTATTCCATTTGTGACTACAAGTTGCAACCAGTATCAGGATTTACTGATCTAGAGACAGTACAAACCTGTCCAAACCAAGAACTTCATCTATACTCATGCTGCATTGCAACCTCAGGCAGCCAAAAGAAGCATTCGAGTAATTAATTTCTAGCCTAAGACCATGAAACCATGTCAGGACAAAATGGCATTCATATCAGCAAGACTCAAAAAGACAAAACTGGAAGATGTTGTAGAGATGGGGAAATGTGGCATAGACAAATGGAAAGACCTGATACAGTCACAAGTGGTACCAATAGAGACAAGTTGATTCTGAAGTGAAGAATTCCTCTGGCACTTTAACCTCAAAATTTTCTTCATCCTCCTGATATACAGTGCTATAAAGTATTTTCGTGAGATGACTTGAGCCAACAAAACATGCAAAACCCGCTCAAAAAAAGCTGCACTTACCAAAACTGATTTTAAGGCCAGTACAGTTATCGCACATCTGTATCCTCATGGCAAACACAAGTAGTAAGAGAATATAAAAACAAACAGAAAGACACAAAAAAACCCCACAGTGGCTTTGGCTCTAAATGCAAGTCCTGCATCAGTTTGACTGTGCACTGCCAAGAGCTGACTGCCTCTGCCTTGTCTTACTCCATGTAAGACTGAACAAAGAGACACAAGACTCAGCAAAGAAAAAATCACCCTGATTCACGGGTATGCTCCAGCTGTTCTGCTCCACTCCAGCAATGCAAAACAGCTGTAAACCTGGTTTAACCAGAAAGTTAAATTGGGTTTATGACTTCTCAGTATTGGCAAAGAAGTACAAAGCAGCTGGAGTTTACTAGTATACTCAGCCCTGGGGGTTTGCCCTTAAAAGTTAACTTTTGCTCCAGCCAGAAGAAAGAATATCAACCACAGTTAAACTTTAATGTGGGTTTTTATCTCATAATCTATTGTAATTTTTTAAATAATGCTGAGGAAAAAAAGGGCTTATCCGCTATGCCAACGTACAGTTTAGGACCAGACGTCCAAGACACCAGCTCCGGTTTTGATCTGCATCAGCTGAAAATGGAGATGCTGACTGCTGGGATCTGAACTCATCCTTGGCAAGTACAAATTCTCATTACAGAAGTGTGACCAAGTTTGTTCTGAGTAGCATCACAGCATAGGCTTTCTTTGTAGACTTCATACCAAATCCCATCATATTCCCTGAGGAAAACTGCCTGCAACTCATCAATCCATGCTTTAGACTATCTATCACAACTAAAAATATCTCATCAGATACATGTCAACCAGAAACCTGTTCTATAAACTCTCCCATCTGTGGATAGTGGTGTCTTGTTTGTTTGAAAGAATTTCATGAGCATAATTTTTCCCAGCGGAGGCTTCTAGCAATCGTATTTCAGGAGAAAAAATCCTCTGAAGTAGCAAAAGTTGGACTCAGGGTTTGATGTTGAATTACTGTCTTCTGGAAAGCAAGAATAGCTTGAGCCTTCAGTATATCAGACTAGCTTTGAGGAAAATGCGATTTGAAATTTCAGTATAGAAGAAACCAAGAGATTCTTAAAATTCACTGAGGAGATTCTCTGCAGCCATCATTCAGATTTGGCTTAGGACAAGGAATCACCAGCACAGCCTCACAAAAAGACTGGTCAGTAGTGAATATTTATAAAGACCATATTTAAAATAATATAGGGCTTTAAAAGAGTATGCAGAAAAGTAAGAGTCAGTTAAATCAGAAAAAAAAATAGAAGAGTATAATACTGAAGAAAATACAGAAAAACGCAGCGAATGGCAACCTTTAAAAACATGAGAAGTACAAGGGAGAAAAGTGGGATGTTATTAAAAGAAGAGGGAGGTGAAATTGATGACAACTTTAATCTGGCCAAGATCCTGAACTCTACAGACTACAAAGAATTTGTCTGGCCAATGTCCAAGAGTTTCTGTAAAATTAAAGGGTGGAAATGCACTTGAAAGTTAGAGTAAGCTAAAAAATATAGGAGACCAGGCATTAGATACATTATATGCTGTAGCCTGTAAACATAGAGTCATTATTCTTATAAATAAAACCATACAACAAATATTTAGAGACCAACCCAAACCAAAATGTTGGCTCTAAATAACCACAAATTGTGCAGGAGTTTGAAACTAGATCCCAGCTCTGTGGCAGGCCCTTCCCTGGTGGAAGGGGGCACCAACCCTGGGACAGTCTGTTTCTGGATTCTGTGGTTTGGACTGCTCTCTACCAGACAGGAAAAAGAATCCTTCACAAAAAAAGGAAAACATGACACAAGATTAATGCTGCAGAGGTACCTATTCTCCCTGAGACCAGTGTGAAATCACTGGGAAATTTAAAATGACTGCAAAGTCCAGAAAATATTAACGTTTTTTGTAGGCGTAAGCACAACTCAAACAGAAGAAGCTTAACATTTTAAATATTTGCAAGCTGATATTTGGTGGCCTACAAACCACAGGGAAAAAGACATTGTATATGTTTCCCTGTACCATGGTGGTTATCATGACAGTAGTATCAGGGAGCCAGATGTTATCTTAATAACAAGAAAGGTCCTATATTTCCCTTAGCCCTTTTGAACTCTTGGCACTGCTGCCACACAGCAGTGAGTCCCACCATGTAACTGCGCACACAAGAAGAGAAAGAGTACTTTTTCATGTTAAAATGATTTGTCTTTATAGTATGACTGTCCATTTTCTGCAGTGTTATAAAAAGATAAATGCCACTCTATGTATTTCCTTTCTAAATGTGACTATTTCAAAAGGAAATCATTAGGAAATTTCCATGGGAATGGTTTCACAAGAAAAATGCAGCTCCATTAAGCTGAAGTTTCAAGTTTAAGTTGTTCGTTTCATTCACAATCTACAATTTTCTTTTGGGAAAACAGTAATTATCAGGCTAGTCCTGTTGAACTGATGTTTGGGTTTGTAATAGTTCAACAAATCATTAAAGTGCATTTTTTTCATCTACATGCTACATTAGCCAAGCTATCTTTCAGACCTCCCACATCCCTTTCTGAGCCAGACTTTGGAAGACTATCTGCCCTTGTACAATTTAGATTGCCCTCTATCTAAACTTCTTGGCTGTAATCCAAATCCTTTCAGATTTCATTCATAACAAAGCTTCTCGTTGACTCTAAACACTCCAATTGTTCACTTGCTATTTTTATTACATACATGGGTGCACACGCATACACACAAAGACACATAAATATATGTATGGGATTGAGTTCCTAAAAATGTATTTGGCGTTTAAATCAGTGATCTTCCAGTGGCTCACACAGCAGAAATTATAGTACTTTCAATGGTACTTTCCATTGGGAAGCTTCTTGCAATCTAATGTTCTGTTTGCTGTTTCGATCACGTCTGCAGAGTGACCAGATGGTTTTCCTAAGCAGCGGTTCTGGGGAATTTCTGCAATTGATAAACATATTCTTCCTTTTATTTCCTTCACATACAACTGACTTGCATCCAAACCAGCCAATTTTCCACCTTTGACTATGCAGCCACGCAGGTAGGATTAAGAGAAAAGATTCTCCAGAAGAACCTGAACACGGTTCTGGTTTTATTAGCTTCTAGCATTTCAAGACCAAGCTAGGAATGAAACAAATTATTTTTAAAAGTAACACAATGAGGGATGGAGTTGGTATGAGTTCATGGGGGACAGAACCACAAGTGACTGAATAGATTACAGGGCTGTATTACAACAGTATGGTGCATGGACCTGGAAAAGATGTGTTAGGAACTTCAATCAAGCCTGTGCTATGAAAGGCAACTGTGTCATATAAACACAATTTAATTTGAAATCTGAAAGATCACATACACATGCCAAGCCATAAATTGAATTTCCCCTCAGAATTATTCTAAAATCCCACAGCTCCCATGTACTTTCACGGAGGAAAAGCAGCACAAAACTGGTGACTTAGCCTGAGGGATCAGTCGCAGTGAACGCATTCTCTCCTTTTCCCTTAACATTCGTGCTCCTTAGATGTGTATTTGTGGCTTGGCTTTTTCTCTTTTCTTTTAGCAACTGCCTTCAGCTGAAGCTCCCCAGGTCACATCCTGACACACTCTGCCAACCGCAATCCCACATGTCCAAGTCCCTACATGCCATCACACACGCTGATTCCAGGAAGCGCACGCTGCTGCACTTTGTTCCTTCCACTGAGCCACCCTGATTTACGCCTGCTGAAGCCACGGTCCCAAGTGTCATAACACCTACACTGCGCAGTTGTCCCACATGTGTATATCCTATTATCCAAACAACAGATGCACCAGCATGCGTTCACACACATACTCCAACATCTGGTGATCACAAGCCCACTGTAAAAACTCCATGGACTTCATTCATCTTTTCAGAACTCACAAACACTTCATCTGTACAACTGAAGAGGTGCACAACCTTTTTCACTTCATTGAAAGAAGCGTGTGCTTTTAACGTGGCATTTACAGGCACACGTGGGGAAATATAAGCAATCGCTTGCAGTTACTCTAAAATCACTTATTTAGTCCTTCTGAAAACAGGGCAGGAATGGCTCTGACATAAACACTTCACAGGTGCCGCACACAATGTGCATATAGATATGCACCTTTCTATTTCTTAGTTGTACCTGTGCCTACATGCCTTACCTGCTGTGAGGCTCACTTATCCACTTTCTGGTTAGAAGTTGTGCCAGAATAAAACTGATAAAAGGAAATGGAGAATCATATCCAGATAGCTATCAAATTAAAAACATCCCGCTGCTTAAGAGTAAAACTAGTGCTTGCATAAGTCAGCATTTCTAAATGCTGGAAATTTCCAGTCTGTTTTCCTTTGTTTCTCTCATCCACATCTAATATAAAAGATATATTCAAGGAGAATGTTGGCAAAACCTTCTAATCGTTTGGTGTTTTATGAAAAATACTTTAATTCAGAATGTTTATGCCTGCCTGACTCTCAGTTTGTGCTCTAGAAACAATAGGATGTCCCAATGTGATGTTCTCTGGGAAGTGCATGGTCTGGAAGCACTGCAGTCACAAAGGTCTCAGGTTTGCCTGATTCCCTCGCCAGTGATGTCAAAGGATCAGTGATGACCTCAGAAAGCAGTTGGTTTCTGTGACCTCAGATAGCACCCTTTATGGATGTCAAAAACAGGGCTAGTAATTTTCTGTGTATGAATACCCACACATTTTCAACCATGCAGAACTAAACTATTTCATAACCCATTCTTTTAAAACCTTTAAAAGCATGTACTACACTTGGAAAATTATATGCATATTTTGAGTTTGCTGAGGGTTTTTTTCCAACCATCTTTTCTCTAAAAAAGTTGGGCTTTTTGACAGCGGAAAGAATAGCTCGCTGCATCTTACTGCTGATGAGAAGAAGAAATATTTTGTATTCTACTGAATTACTTGATTTAGAAAACAAAGAGGAATATTTTCATGTGGAAAGGAAATCTACAACATTCTAAAAAAATTTTAAATCTCAACTACAACTAAAAATGCAAATATTCCATATATTTTTGAAGTAGAAAATGAGAATTTACATCACCATTAACTTTTACTTTAGCCTTCATGATATGAGTTTAAAATAACATCAAGAGATATAGAGGTAGCACATTGAATTTGCAGTCTCCACATGTCTCCCAAAAAGCGCTGTTCAACCTGTGTCTGCCATGCAGCTTTAGAACTTGCACACTGAGACACTCCTCTCTCACTTAGGGGTTTCTATCATGAACAACTGTGGCACAGAGAAAGCTGAAGGTGTGCTACTGCAGAAAATGCACAGAATGGGAAGTCAAAACCACTCAAACTAAAGCCCAGAGATGGAAAGACCCCCATGGACACCAACACACCAAGAATTCAGTGCCTGTCAGTCCTACCAGTACTCGTTACCACTTAGCATATTCCACACAAAAGGTCCTAATGAACAAGAGTGTGACTCTTCTGACATACAAATGATTCTTCACATCCTTCCCAGATGCTGCTGCAGATTTATCTTACTGCTCACTTCAAGAAGAACACAGAGGAAAAGCAGAGTTTAATTTGTCATTTGAGTTTCATTGGGAATGAGGCAAAAATGCACAAGCAGCCAGATAGCACATCCCTTATTGGGTTTCTAAACATGTTATTTCATCACTTAATTTATTGTCTCTGGTGCTCTGGTGCATCCTCTCATGGCCTCCTTATTGCTGAAATGCTGCCATCTGTGGCTCAAAACTTCCTTTCAGCCTTTCCCATACTACAGCATCAAGTGGTTGGGAGAAGAACTGAACTAGTAAGGGATCCACCAGTTCTCGTGGGCAAAAAGAGGAGAAGAAAAAGATCGTCTCAGAAGAACATACTTTCCTCCCCCTCTCTCCACCTTCCCTTCAATCATACTTCTGTCACCTTCTTCTTGTGTGGTAAAATTTGATGTGAAAAGCAGCCCGGGCTTGTCTCTGATGCTGCTGAGTTTGACCATGTGGCTACGGGAGGAGGCAGCAATTTCCTCTCCCAGTACAGTTTCGAAGCCCCACAGCGATGCTTCAAAGTGAAAATCTGACCCACCCCTTCCAGCCTGGAGCCCAGCAGGGTCTGAGGTGCAGCTGGGCTGCTCTTCAGTGAGATGCACTATGGAAGGCGGAGAGGGAGAGGGAGGGAAAGGACAAGGCTAAAACAAAAGTACAACAAATGTACAGGGTAAGAAAAGAGAAGGAAGAGGCTGGGGATTAGGACAGCTTATTGGGTGGAATTGGCTTCTTGGCACCAAATGCTGTAAAGAGAGAGCGGTCCAGGAGGCATTATAGCCTTATACCTTCTCACAAGACACCCCAGCAGAAGGAATGACAGTGAGCCAGGCTAATGTCCTCGATGCCACACCACTCTTTCCACAGCTTATGTCAGTCTGGCTTTGTACTGCTGGCTGCAAGTCTGATCTGCTCAAGCAGAGCAGCTCATTTCCTCCTGGGTGCATCAGCTAAGCAGGAACTTCTTAACCCATCTCAGCAGCTTTCTTGCCCACGTCCATTTCATGATGGAGAAAAACATTAACGCAATAGGGAAATGTGGAGTTGCTTCAACGGAAATCTCTTTGTTGCATAAAGCACCCAGAATCCTGACTGGCATTCTGTTTTTGACTCCTGAGAGTCTGGTTTTTACAAAAATTTTATGGTATTTAGGTGTAAAGAAACTAGTACTAAAATACTTTCACACGTTTGCACAGACCAGTTGCAGGCAAGTTCCACTGAGGCATAGAGATTTAAAAAAAAAAGAAACTAAAACAAAGTAAAAGAAGAGAAAATAGAAGTGGCTGGCTGAAATTAAGTGGCTATTTCCACAGTTGAATTCAAGATGTCTTTCCAAAATGCCAGTTTTGCAGCCACAATTACTTTTCTGCTGCTAAAACAAGTCAAGATATTTACAGAACCGTAAACTACTGAAATTTGTTGGCCTCACTTGAAAATATAAGCAATGGGTTTTCCCCAGAAGGCAGCAAAGCAAATCTAGCATTGCATCTGTTACATCCCCTGCCTCTCCATAACTTTCTCTGCAACCAGGACAAGACCCTCACAAGCTCATTATATTGAATATTTCACAGGAAAGCAGCTAACTTGTGACTTTTACTCTAAAAAGTGTGCCTTTCTTGCAAGGAAGACGTAGCTAGAGAATAACCAATTCCTCTGTTTACTGAGTGGGAGGAACTGAGAAGGTCATATCCATGGGGCATGCTTTGTATAATAACTGTGGTGTTTCTAAATCCAGGAAGGCATCTCCGTGTCAGCTTATAGGGTTACTTAGCAAGCATGACTTTGTGTTTTTTCTTGAATAAAGAATTCCTCACACCGATTGGCAATCAAAAAAATATTCAGTAAGAACCTCCTGTGCAGAGAAGCCCTCAGAGCACAGAGCAAGTGTCCTGTGCTGGATATTGCTGGGATAACCTGTAGTGTCCCGCTGCCTTCACCACACTCGTCCAGCCTCACACCCCCAGAACTTGTTCTTCTCGGTCCCTTGTGTTTCAAGCAGCAAGAGGCCATGCAGCCCTCTCTGGAAGGACAGGTGGCGGAGCATGCCCCATTCCGCAGCACGACCAGGAGGCATGTGCTGTGCCCCGCGTTGAAACCTGGGCCACAGCAACCCCCTCCGCCTGGAAAGGCTGTGACAAAGAGCTTCCCCCATCCCAGGAAAGACCATGGCTCTCTCCTGCGTGTAGCACAGGGCACATGCACCAGCGCACGCCTCCTGTGACCAGCTGGTTTTGCTGCATTGTTGCTGTTGTCCTGCTACCCTGCTCATAACCCCTTATACAACAGCAAGAGTTCTCTGCCATCCAGAGGCGCAGGGAGATGGCCATGGGGGTTACAGTCGGTTCATCACGTGTTGTTTCTGCTACTGCTTCCTCCGCAGGGATGAAGTTCTTTCCCTGCTCTAACATGAGGTCTCTCCCACGGGGAGACAGTTCCCCACAAACTTCTCTAATATGAGTCCTTTCCACAGGCTGCAGTTCTTCAGGAACTGCTCCAGCGTGGGTTCCTTTCCACAGGGTGCAGTTTTTCAGGCACAGACCGCTCCTGCATGGGCCTCCTGCAGGGTCACACATCCTGCCACTAAACCTGCTCCAGCATAGGCTCCTCTCTCCATGGGTCCACGGGTCCTGCCAGGACTTCCTACAGGGTCACAGCCTTCTTCCAGGTATCCACTTGCTCTGGCATGGGGTTCTCCATTTGCTGTAAGTGGGTCTCTGGTCCCCTATGTACCTCTGAATCTCAGCTCCGGCACCTGTAGCACCTCTTCCCATCCTTCTTCACTGACCTTGATGTCTGCATGATTGTTTCTCTCACATATTCTCACTCTTCTCTTCTCTGGCCACAAGTACTTCTGCACAATAATTTTTCCTCTTCTTAAATAAGTCACAGACAGTACTAATGGCTATTAGACAAGAAGATAATTAAACAATCTGGTGCAACATGAACAAATCCTGTGTTTTTTTGGGATAGATCTGTAAGATTCATCAGCACCAGTAATCATAAGATTTGCCAATACTGGTGTGTTTTTCACTGCAAAATCTTTTTTTCTGGAGTCTAGCACAATCTCACCACAGTTACATCTTCGAACATTTGCAAGGATAAACTTGGGGCTCCCCCACTCTTGCTGTAAACAGGACTGGGCAGAGGAGCTTGGGAGCTGGCAAGGAACTAAGCAGGAACTCTGACCACGCAAACCTACATGCAGTGAGTACTGCTTCTGTCCCATTCCCACACACTGACCCACTAAATGAGCTCTGCAGACTGTCAGTGCTAGGACTGTGTGCTGCTCTTTCACCCTCAGAGCAAGAGGGGCACAGCACCCAGCTTGAGGAGCTAGAGTGCGTGTACTTCCAGCTATAAAATGTTTGCTGAACTGCTATATTGAGCTGCTGGAGCAGACAAAAGCAGCGTTCACGCTGCTTAGCACCTGACCCACTGTTTCTTCTGATTTTATTATATCTCTTTTACAGTATCACTGCTAGTTCACACTCTTATTTCTTTCACGATCCTGAGACTGTCTATGCACTCCTGATGATTTACTGCATGTGATTTCCTCCCACTTATATAGTCCTCAGCTTTTTATTTCAGAGGTTTGAAAAGCACTCAAAAGAATCTGCCAGAAACGTACAGCTTTTGAGTAAAAAGTGTATTACGGTTCATACAAATCATTCACACAGGCCGGCACAGTCTGTCTAAGAATGCAGAGCTTTTAAACTTTGTAAGGCAGCATGTTTGCCTTGACAGTACAAACTATCAGGAAGCAAAAACCTCTGTGGTAGCACAGACTGTTTTAGTACAGATCCCAATATCCAAATAAATGCTTTCATTTCCACATACAATTTAAAGCAATTTTATGCAGAATTTCTGACAGAAAACTATTATATTCCAGCTTCTTCAATGACCTCAAGCAATTTCTCACTTATTTTAGACCGAGGTTGTTTTGAGGGGGTTTACATGAGGTTTACAGATGTGCAAGAGCAAAGACACACAGATCTACTTACATACAGTGTCCTCAACCTCCTGCCAGGAATATTGCCCTGTGCCTGTGCTCAGCTGTGCTAAAAGCATCCTGGGGAGGACCAAGCTGAATCACGCTTATGACAATTGCTCAAACCTGAGCCCTTCCCTCATAGAGACCATGATTAATTCATGGTTGCTATCTCAAAGCAGCAGCAAATGTATTAATATTCACCACTGGTCAGGCTGCCTTCCTGCACAAACACAAAGCCCTCGCCCAGAAGTTGGGCTCACTGACAGTGTCTGAGGACTGGCAGCTACAGCCAAGAAGAGCCTGGTCAGCAACTCCTTTCTCCCAGCCTGTATCCCTTCACAGTCTTCCCTTTTTCCTTGCCACAGGCAATGGCAAGGGGCAGCCACTGGTGCTCTCTAAGGCTGCGCACTGCCTGGTGCTTAGCAAAATAAAGATGCATCAGGCAGTTTCCTCTCTCTGCTCCCAAAGTCAGGGCATCCAGCAGAGGACATTACAGGAGAAACGCCAGTGAATTTTGGGTTCAATTCAGTTACTGTCTCGGGAAAGGTAGTCTTCCGACCTCCTAAGCCAAACACTCCGAGTTTTAATTTTTAATATCATAAAAGTCTATTTCTTAGAGGCATAGTTCTCTCTGCTCTCAGCAGTTTTAGATGGAGCAGATAAAATCTGTTAAGGACAATAAGAGCAGGAAGAATGCAAGGAGAAAAAGGGTACAAGACGCAAGATGAAAAGGACCTGGAAGGACACAGTGATGGAAATAGATGATGCGGTGAGGTTCGAGGGAGAGAAATAATTTTTGAAAAAGGAAAAGAAAATAAAAACAATAGGCCAAAGACTTAATTAAATAAATGAATAGCAGAAAAATGAAGCAAAAATAAAATCTGCCCATGCATACTCAAAATAATTCAGTGTCTGCAGACTTAGTAACCAAGAAATTAAATCACTGAAAACATTCTGAAGAATTTCCTATGTGGCTTGGTAGCTGATGCAAACATTCAGGAGCCATCTCTCCAGTCACAGGGAAGGCTACAACACTTTGTATTTACTAAAATTAAGGCTTTGACTGTAAGTTTCCCTAAAAGATCTGTTGGCTCATATCCAGTCCTGAAACTCTTCAGATCATCCTGAGTTCAAATGTTCCAAGAGGAAACAGGTAGTAACTCTGTAGATTACAACTGTAAGACAGGAGAGAAAGCGCAGGAGAAGGAGAATGGAAAAAAGCTAAAGAAAGCAGTGGGAGAAAAGATTAGGAGAAGACAGTAAATATCTATAACAGCACGGCTTTTAAAAAGTATAGTGCAAGTAATAAAGCAAAATAAACATAAAGACATTAAAAGGACATTAGAAAGGCACAAGAACTTGAAAGAAAAACATAAAGAGGAAAGAGATTATGGAAAATGCAAGTCAAGCTGAAATTCAGAAATTATTCTGACATGCTAAAGAGTTTGAACACCTCACCAGTGCTCCCCAGGTTTAACTTTTATTCCTCTGTGGGATGCCCACATTGCATGAAACAGATGACCACATGCAGGTGGGCACAAAGCCACATAAACTGGATTACAGAGGAAATCTATGAAACTCATCTAATACTGAATCTTAACCTACTACTGTATTTCCCTGTGTGCTTTTAATTCAGTACAAACTAATTCCAGCTCTCACCTCAATCACAACACTTACATTATCTACTTCATTATCTACTTTCCTCATTTACAGTGACACTAGAGATTTTTAATTGTTCTCCATTGTGCTCTTTTTCTGCACAGATATAGCTCAGAGAGGAAAATGAAAGAGAACAAGCTCTGGAGTATAACATACTAGAGAAAACATTCCTGCATCTCCATCTCAAATTAGAGTGCTCTTGCCGAGAACCTTGGAATGGACTTACAGATGGCCAAATTCAGGGCTTTCCATACCACCCTTTGGAAGCTCAGATAGAGGAAATTCTGGATTGATTGCAAAAATACTCAAAGATTATGTGCAAGACAACAGATGACATCCTATAACCACTATTATATCATTTGGCCCCAAAGTGAGGTATGAATTCTCTCTTCTCTACCAACAGAGGCCTCAAAAATCAGAAAGTACACACAGGAACCCAAGGGCTAAAACTGCTGAGCTGGTCCAGTTTTTGCAGCTGTTAATCCAGCAGAGGAACAGGAGAAAACATTTTGCACAGCCTTCAAAATTCCCCTGATAGTAGAGAGAGGGCAGGTCCAGATGCCTTACACAAAGTGAGTATTAACAACAGAATTTACTGCCGTTATATCCATGTTGTTTTTCCCGTTTCCTCGTCCACCAATACCTCTTGATCAAAGGAGGTTGAGTGGCTGCCAGCAGAAGGCTTGGCTGGGTCCCATGGTCCTGTAACATCAGTTTCTTGAGGAGAAGCTTATAATCATGGTGTCTCACTAGGCTACAGGGCAACCATGACCCCTCCAAAAATGCCTTCTTCTTGCACCGTATGGGGACTCTCAGCAGCAGAAATATTTAGGAGCCTTTGTGAAACAGGGATTGTGACTGAAACATCCAGGATGCCTGAAATGATCTTAATGCATCCGTGCACCTTCAGCACAGTGCTGAACCGTGGACCTGAGGACCACAACGACCCTGTTCACCCTGCATAGCCGACATAACCCGCAGTACCAAACTAACCTTGGAAGTCCTGCTCTGGCCCCAGGGGGAAAATGTGGGATGAATACCTGACATGCAATTTCTTCTTTGGCTTTTTGCTCAGCCTGGGGAAGAACTCTGCAGGGGCCAAGCAGCGTTTCTCCTGCAGTGCTCCTCTGCCTGCCTGGGAGTGTATGAAGTGGAAGGTGGACGTGAGAGCACATGGACCAAGCTCTTGTCGTCAAGCAAGACCTAAAGCAGACTGGCTTTAGCCTCGAGGTTGGGTGTGTGGGTATGTGTGCATTTGTATCTGCAGCTAAGGACCCACCGAGAGGAGGAAGGCAACAACGAGGCTGGACATTCGTAAACATGAATTGAATAACACAAGATACCAGCATTTTTTTGACTCTTTGCTGTTCTACTCTACCTGAGAAAATGATGGAAAAATGAAACTATGACTGAAGCTGGTCAAAACCTGATGATGAAATAGGTTTTCTTCAGAAAATGCCATTTTGTGAAAGTAGAAGTGCTTCAAAGAGGTATTAATATTGTTTCATATCTGAAACTATGTCTAATTCTCTGTTTCATTTTGATTAGAATCCTTTTTATACATTTGCAAAAATGTCAATATTAAAATGTCCATATGTAATTTTCTGACATGCCTTGCATATTCCCATTTACCAAAATATTTTACTCTCTACTATGTGCAGTGATGCAGGAAACAAAAATAATGCAGATACCGGGCATCTGTAAGAACAGATGGTGGAATGATCCAGCCTATGGAAGGAAAGGTGAGCAGCTCTTGTTCCCTTTCCACAGCTCGATTCTGCAGGTGCCCTGCTCTGCTGCAGGCCACATGTGGTGTGGGAAGACTGTACAACCCTGTGCCTATTACAGTGTAAAATGTCCAGACAAAGCACAACTGCTCTGAAAAACTAAAGTGTCAGCAAGGACACCTTGTGTTGCCCACTCTTCAGTCATCTCTAGGTCAAAATCCGTTCAATTTCTCAAATGTTTTTGGGAGAAGTCTAACCTTGCAAGCTGGCATGGGATGTGAAACCCAAGCTGAGTACTTCCAAGAGGTTCCCATCCACTGAAAAAGACATTATTCTTTCAATTCCAGTAACACCTTTCTTAATGGAAAGTAAGCTCACTTCCCTCTAAGAGCAGCCCTCCATAAAACAGAGGTATTTTATTTGCACACAGTGCTCCGAAGTTTACAAGAGATTTTTAATTTTAGCGCAAGTTTTTGTTTATTTGTTTGCTTATTTGTGGAGGTAGATTTTATAAGTAGCATCTGCTCTCTGACTAAGATTCACTCTTAAATGTCAGGACATAACCACAGAAGAAAACAATGTTTTAGAAATTACTAACTCGATTCCTCTAAAAACCTGTGCAGCATTATCTAAAGGCAGAGAGTAAGTATACCCTAATGTAATCCAAAGTCTAAAAAAGCACTTTCTTTGCCATTAAGAGTGAAAAACAACATTTCAGTGTCGTTCACTGTTGTTTTTTCAAGATTCCCTAAGTGTTGAATCCAGCTCCTTAAAACTCCTCCTATGGAGCAGGCAGTCATGAGCCAGCTGAAAGTCATCTGCAGCAATCTTCTGTCCCGCTGCCTTATTTTTGTTCGAGTTTCGTGAGGCTGGGTTTTTTTTAGCATGAGATTTCAACGGAACTGAAAATATCTCGTAGCACAAACTCTGCAGCATGCTGTGAGTAATTTACAGCTGCCAAAACCATCTAAATCAAATCCCATGAGGGATTCTTCTTTCTTCAACCCATGCACGTTAGAAAACAAAAATGGCCAGCAGCCATTCTCCTTCTCCTCCTCCTCTTTCACTGAGCAGATTCCTGCAGCTGGAGCAGTGTCATTAGAAGCTGCACTTATGGACTCCAGGACAGAAGCATGGTGCCATTTACAGCAAGAAGTTCAATTCATAACAACAGCTTCACCTTTTATTTTATTTTTCTTTTTTGATTTTTTGAGCTTTTTTGTAAAGTGAGAGAATTTCAGAGGTAAACGCTGTGGTCTGGATTCTGAGCATTGCATAGTGTGCTGTCCACACAATTATTTGTAATTGCAGTTCATCTGACTGCATCCAAAGGCAGTCAGACATAAATTAGTATTTAATGTCTAACCAGCTTTCTGCCTGTACAGTATTAGAGATTGCGTTTTTTAAGGCAAACACAGAGAATTCTATAAAACACCATGCTAACCAAATACACACACAGAGCAATTCAGGTTTTCCTCCAAAAACGCCACAGGCAGTTTTGAAAAATGCATGCCTTGATTTATTCATTGAGGAAGTTGGTTTTTAAGAGGGTTTTTTCCCTCATTTTCAGAATTTCACCTCCAAAGAGAAGCTTCAGGACTATGCATGATGGCTGGAGCATACAAGGTGGGGAGTTTATCTTTCATAAAATGCTGGAGAACATCTGGATGAAAACCAGCGAAAGACACAAAGTGTTGGATTAAGTCCTTGGACATACAGAAGACAGAGAAAGCAACTGTTAGCCAGGCTGGCAAAACACTGCTTGAGATATGTTACCAAACGGAAAGAGCAAATCAGAGCGGAAAATGAGCAAAAAGAAACAATACCATGAGAGGTATTCAGAAAGAAAAATCGAATTGCAAAGGGACTTGGCGAATTGTGAACATCATGTTTCATTACTGGTGGCCAAAAGTCCCCACCCAGTATCATCACTGGCCTTGCTCAGTGCAAAGGAGCCCAAAGGGAGACATGCACGACCCAGAACTGCGTGGGGCTGCGTGGAAACGCAGATGGAGGTGGCAAAGAGGATAAACAGAGGCACTGCTGCCCGCAGGGCCTGCTCAGATGCTGTTTGGTACAAAAGAGGCTGTGGGGACTGTGGAGAAGGTTCAAAGCAGTTCCCAGAGTTTCCTTCCCTCCACCCCTCCTAGCCCACTTCCCTGCCTACTGCTTGACCTGACTGCTCAGACCAGGAACTGAAGTCTGAGTTTAACTGCACGTTTAGTTACTACGCAGTAGTAACTAAAAAACAGATAGCTTTTGCTCCTGTTAAATGCTAATTATAGCTTTTCTGTGAATACTGGCAGAAAGTGTTGTGTTCTGAAAATCTGTATGGGCAATATACTTCATCAGCCTGGCTACACATTTCTAGTTTCCTATTTTTTCCAGCGTCATAGTGTTTTCCCTAGCTCTAATATGGTAGGCAGGCTCTCCTTTGACTTTTTTCCTCTTCCAGAGGACAGAAGGACTCCAGTGTTTTACTTTGTCTCGGAAAGCTGAAGGAGTGAAGCTGTCCTCCTCTTGTAGAGCAGTATGTGATAGCTCATTCTCTTAACACTTCTCGTGCCCCACCAAAGTCTCAGAAAATACGGGCTCGTCTTTCGCTGCACAATGCAAATCTGTTAACTTGAGATGCTGGCTGGGTTTCTGTGTGGCATGATTCCCATAACCAGGTCCTATGGTCTGCTCCACAACAAAATGCAAACTAGATTGGTTTGGTTTTTTTAAAAGAAACTTCTCATTGTTTTTTGTGTCCTGCAGGCCAAAAGCAATTTTCTCCAACATTCTTTGTACCACCGCCTGCACAGTTTGTGGTAGAAATTCATATATTTGTAAGGTCCTATTCAGAGATATTTTCAGCACACCAGAAAATGAAAAACACTTTAACAGATGAGGAAAAAATTAGCAACATATTAGCTAAAACTGACTTCCAATTTAGAGCCATCATAGTCCACTGCTATAGTTAGTACAGAAACGTTTCCAGTTCAGGTTTGGGTTTGCTCAGTAATTCATTTCTACAAAGTCACTGTGACCTGAACTATGCCTTCCTGATGCTTCCCTTAGACAGAAGTAGTCTTGCTCTTCGATCTTCCCAACCCCCAGGTTTCCACTACATTTATGATGCCATCATTTCTTTCCCTGATGGCCTTTTTTTTCATTGTGAAAACTTGTGTGCAGCGGTTTTCACGCCTCCTTTATCAGGACAGTTAATTGCCAAGTCTGTTCTGCAGAACGTCTCATTTAACCTCCTCCCTCCAGCTCCACACAGTCTGAGTAGATTCCCATCTTGGTTATACTAGCCCCTCTTTTATCACCAGAAGCTTGCCTGGGTGTTGTCTGTGTTTGAAGAACTCTTTCTTTGGCTTTAGAAAGATTCTATTTGAAAGAATTATTTAAGCAATATTACTAAGCAAGCCAGCACCAAACCTTACTGTGACCTCCTAAAGCTAGGTAAATTATTTCCCATTACCTTAAGTAACCTTATTTTTTAAGACAACCTTAAGAAAACTGAGAAAATATCCATGCTGCTTTAAAATTATTACCTTCACAGGAATTCTTCAAGGCACTATCTACACAGAGATGTTCAGGAAAACTGTATTAAACCAATGAAGCTGGTAATTTAAAGTGGATTTTCTAAAATGCTATAAGGTACTTAAGAGGAAATTGGTACTGAGAATTAAGATGACCCTGACCTGATTTCATTTACTTCATTTCTAAAGAATAGATACCCAGGATTTTCGTGCAAATTAGCCAATGCTTTTTAAGGAAACAATCTCAGAAAATCCACTTGTTTCCCTGTATTTCACTGTTCTGTGCAAATGCAAATGCATATACATTCATATGCACTGACACACATCCAGTTCAAACCAAAGAGTGCAAAAGAAGCTCTGGTACCACCCATTTTCTCCTCCTCCGGTTCTTGCCTTCTCCTAGAAAAAGGGAAATGCTGCTGCATCTTCCCAAGCACTTCCCATGCCACTTTAAAGGAATTGTAGGGCTGGAGTCTGCCCACCAAAGCAGTGAGTTCATAGGATAAGCCTAGAGAAACCTTAAATGAACAAGAGCTAGTGTTAATTTGTACCAAATCTGAGTGGAACGGAAATATCTCTCTGCAAAATGTCCAGTTCTTGTTCTAACCTACAGGCCTGCAGGAAAAGAAGGAGGTTTCTGGTTTAGGATTAGAGATAATGGTGCTATCTATTTATTTATGTAATAAAATATTTCACACTGTCACATGGCAACATTTTGAACCATAACTCTATTCTGTGTTTTATGCATATTTTGTGCTTTTTACAGCAGACATACCTGGAGCCCTCACTTCACTCATGATCTCTGCTACGTGCACCAGACATTTTGCCCTTAAATTTGTCTCCCTGGTTTTGTATTGCTAGAACCAAAACTTTACCTTCGGTCTGCTATTCATCTGTTGGTATTTATCTTTTCTCTCTACACTGAGTAGTTGTAATTTTTCAGTCTCCCAGCCTCTGGAGCCTTGTATGTCAAAAATAATTTAGGATGACCAATTTTTTTTTTGGGGGGGGGTGGGGGGAGAACTGAGAAGGGCTTGTAAATGAATGTTCCCCCTGTTTCTTCCTTTCCCTTGTTATTTTCTTCTAACACTGACCTGAAGAAAAATTATTCTCTCCCTTAAAAGCTTTAGTGCATGCAATCGTAGCAGTACCCTGATTCCCAGTTGTGGGTGGGAAGAGCTGGCTGAGGAAGAATTCAAACACATGGAAATGATGTTTTGTTCTGTGAATTGAGCAAACATCAGGATCTCCTCCAGAGACTGAAGATGGAGGCAGCACCCTGACATATAGCAGCAGTGGCCTGGTAGCCACCAACCCAGGTCACAGGGGCAAATAGTGCAAGCCCCGTGTCTGCATGAATGACAGCAGGGCCAAGAACGCCCCGTCCCGAAGCAGCTGCAATTCTAATATTACAGCAAACTATTAGCACGCACCAGGGCTTCCTGAGAGCAGGTGGGAGTGCTTCCATCGAGATAATCACTTTCATAAAAATAGTTTGCTTGGTGGGGGCAGAAGATTAGCACTTTTTGTGGTTAACAGTTTAAGGGTCAAACTGTGTTCTCAGGCCTGACTCGAAAGCTGATTAAAAGTCCATGGGTATTTGTATCTCGAAACAACGCATTTCAATGTCCCAACACAATTTTGGAGTAGGGGTCATAGGCCATAGGAAAACAAAATATGCAGGAAGCAATGGGCAAAGTAGACAATCTTGACAAGAGTTTTAAATTATCTGAATGAGTCAAGACAAAACCAGCAAGAAATTCTACATTAGTAAGTGCTAAATGTATCAGGGATTTACAGGCATAACACTCTTCGTCAGGAAACGGCAATAAATATTTGCTTGTAGCCTATAAAACTAAGAATGCTGAATTACCAAGATCAATGCACTCGGATACATTAATATAAATACAAAATAACAATTACTCATGTCTAGGTCTCAGAAGTAAGACAGCAACATGTAAGAATGCTGAAGAACATTTATGTTTATTAGTAACAGAGGAGGATGCTACATAAATTCAGATCAGCCCCCTAGGAGTAAGCATATTCAACTTGGCAGGCCAAAGCCACTTGTGCATAACAATTCCGAGAGACTTGGCTGAAGAGATCTCTGACCTGCTGTGATGGTCTTGAATGTGTGCTGGAAATGCAGGGGAACACTGAAAGACTAGAACAGTGCCAGTGTTAAGTGAATTGGATGAACAGAGGAGCTCTGCTGACAAGCCTTGATATTTCTTCTGGGCAAGAAAAATGCAAAAGTCAGGAAGGGATCCCATTCATAAAAAAGCCAAAGAATAAAGATATAAAAAAAGCTATACCATGTATTTCAATGGAACATAAATCTTGTTAAACAGGGCATGCTAAAGCAGGCAAATGTAAAGTTGTGTATTTAGGAACAAAGACTGGGAGCCAAACCAACAAACTGAGGCTTGTGTTTTGAACAGTGGTGTGCCTGAAAAAGGGATAAGGTGTCACAGTGACAAGAACAGCATGTGATCTTCCAGTGTAATGCTCTGTCAAAAACAAGTAACTGTGTTTAAACTGGGGGGTATTGAGTGGGACTTCAGGCAGTTTTAATCTAGATTTTCAAAGCTTTTTAAGTAGATGTACTACTGCTGGACCGTATATAGTCCTGTGCATGTATTTTCTAAAGGATGGTTAAAAGTTCAATGGGATAGAGAAAAGAAACAGAAAAATTACTTCTGATTTTGGGAAAAATGTGTTTCAGAGGAAGATGCAAGGAGCTGTGCCCACTTCATATACCAAAGGAAGACAGGATGAGCTTATTAGAATGCAGGAATATGCTTACAGTATAAAACATGAAATATAGGACAATTCTTTAATTTCCTGGAGGAAGGCTTGACAAGAACCAATGCAGGAAGCTGAAGCTCTTCTCTGAGGGAAAGAAGACACATGTTCCTAGCAGTGGGATATCTCCTGCTGCAGGTGGTGCCGAATTCTGCTTCTGAACCTTTCAGAGGAAGCCTATGTGCTTTTCTAGAAGATACTCTTTAGCCAAATAATAAATTGACTGAATAAGATGCTGCAATCTCTGGTAGATGAAAAGCTAACGAGGCGATCTAAGGGTCTCTTTGGTCCTTAAACTCCACATATCTAAACTGCTGTTACTTATCATGATTAGAAGGTTGGCGGATCTCCATGGATTTTCAACAAAGTAAGCAAAAATGTCATTATGCCTAAGATTATTCTTTACCCCACACCAGGATACATAAATCTACAGGCATCTCAGATGATCTCACTATGATGATCAAACTTTGAGACTTTTGTATTAAAGCATTGCGCAAGAAGAAAGGTTTGTCTTTGGATGATGATGATGATGATGATAACGATGATGACGACGATGACTTCAAGGGGGTTTCACAGCCCATTTTCTGTGTGACCCTCTTAATAAATAAATAAATAAATAAATGGTCATTATGTGTCTTTTCCCTATCATATGATAGCAAATATAAAAACAGTGAATACCACTTTACATTGTAAAACAAAATACAAGCCGCTAATGTTATTTATTGGTAGAAAACTGTAAAATACTATAGCAGATCAGTGTAATATGAAGAAAAT
This sequence comes from Callaeas wilsoni, assembly GCA_013398955.1. NCBI lineage: Eukaryota > Metazoa > Chordata > Aves > Passeriformes > Callaeidae > Callaeas > Callaeas wilsoni. Next base: position 74,850 of record VWPU01006253.1, read on the forward strand.
CCTACAAAGGCCACTAGGAGCCATCAGAAGAACATTCAGTCTATGCTCCTTGTGGTTTACAGCATACCTCTACTGCTAGCGGAAAAGGTGATCTGCAGTGTTAAAGTACAAATACTTTTATTTGTATTTATAGAAAAAGTCACTAATGGGAAGGAATGTTATTAAAGCTAGACAGTCAAAAGCACTCCCTAAGCTTCACTACAAAGAGGGTGCAGACATCACAGGAAGGATCAGTTTGTTGCCCTACTCAGCTCCTTTGAGCTTCAAAACCAGAGGCGATTTGAATCAGAAGTAAAGCTGGAAAAAAAAAAAGATAAGTAAAGCAACTTCATTTTTCTCCAGTGCAGACGGACCAAATTCCATCATGCCAAATTTCATAATTCCCTTCACTTTCCCTGCCAGTGGCATGAATCCAGAGGATCTCTGTTGACAGGAGAGGTGTTATCAGGAGTACCACGTGCACCCATTTCCACACTGAACAGCTCGTGAGTAGATGGATGTGACAGTAAATTTGCAGCAAAGCCTGTGAGAGTAATCTAATGGTTGCACTAGGTTCTGAATTACGTCACTTTGCTATTTCCTTTTGCATCCAGGGCTGCTAAGTGTTCTAGCCTATCCGATGCTCTGCTCTGTAGGCTCAAAAGGAAAGAACAGGGAGAGGTATTTCTGTTTGCACATTTGTCATGCTTTACATCTTGCAATGTTTATGGCTTTGATGTGACTTTTTAAGGAAAAGCTTATACTGGGCTTTGTGGGGGCAAATTTGCCACATTCTCTCACTTCATGATTTCAATGAAACTTACTCCAGAAGTTCTGGTTTTAATATCCTAATGCATTTTTTCAGTTCAGAATCACAGAAAAATCAATACACAGGAAAGCAACACCCTCAGAATATACAGAGTTCCCCTGTTAAATTACCGTCTTCAAGCTCTCTTGATCAGGTCTGATTTCCTCTTTAAACCCCTTTAAAATCTCTTATGAGCCCTGGATATCACTGTAGAGCATATCCTGCTTTCAAACATGCTTTCACAACTGCTCCCAGTTTCAACAGACTTAATAACAAGCAGCACTTCCCCCGTCTGGGCAGCAGAAATCTCTCCAGCGAGGCAGGGTGCCTTCCTTGCCTTGACTTTCAAAGAGAGCAAAGGCTTTGGGGACACCCCAAGACTTCTGTGCTGCCAAGTTACCCTGGATGGTGAGGCCCCCTCCACATGTAAGAGATAAAACTCCTGGTGGACACCACTGTCTCGGCAGTGGGCGCACGACATGCACTACATTGAACAGAACCATCTCGAACATTGCCGCTGGGGTCCAGGCAGTGTTTTACACCTTGTCCTTCTATTTGATTTGAATGACTTGCACAGACTGGCAGGCAAACAGCTGCTTCTTGTGTAGGCTGTCGGGGATGATAGTAATTAACCCCCCTGGCCAGGCCAGAAGAGCTTTTAACATAATGATGTCCTCCCTTCCTTGCTCTCCCAGCATCTCTCTGATGCAAATGCCTCCCACTTTAGTGGTCAGTACCTTCTGTTAATGAGTAATTTCTGGTCACTTGAAGTCGCATTTGTGCTCCAAAGGGCAGAGGACACAGCCTTCTCAGAGACCCAGAAGGCTAGCAGTATGTTATTTAAGACAGGAGAAATTCAGAACGGCTAAAGTTAATGAATCTTAGGGCAGCGGTATAGCATAAAGCACGTAGCAAGAAAGTAAAGTAAGGGTATCACGAAGCCTGAAAAGTTATCTGAAATTTTGTCATCTCCTCTATTAATAAAAGGGGGTACTGGCTATTGCAACAGGCAGCACTGAACTGTTTATGAAAGTATCAGGACTAGAATAACATCCTTTAAGTTTTACTGTTGGAAAAGCAACAGCTGGAAAGCCAGCAGAACAGATGAACCAATTCAAATGATGTCTTTATGATTGACCAGCTTAAGTCAACGAGTATTACAAGCAATTAAAAATAAATTAAAAATTAATAACACAACTTGCAATTACAAGAAGCTCCTTTGCAGACGAACAATGAAATCTTCTTCAGCTGCAGTTTGAGAATATACACCACACTGCTTTGTCAGACCACCAGGAGAAGGGGTGGCAGTTTTATTAGTCAAATACCTCCTTTTCATCCTAAAAGCTTGGTGTTTGAAGATGGCAGATATATTCTGATCAAAGACTTCTCAAATGGTAACTTGAAAGAGTACATACTCCACACTGTTCCATGCAGGAACAAGCTTCTTTCATATTACTTTCCCTTTACTTGAAAATTTTAAATAAAATTTAGGACAGAAGAGAAAAGTGTAGTCAGTTCATGAATCCAGCCCTTGGTAGAGCAAAGTGATCAGGATTTGCAGATAAGTAGGTAATTTAAAGCTAATCACCTTGTTAGGAGCTGATAATGTTCATGAGGTGGTATGGTCTCAACTTGGGGGATGCTCTTACTGTTGTCAGCCATGTGATGCATGTTCAGGCACTGATGTGTCTCCTGTCAGAGTTATCTTTAAAAAACCCAGTAAACTCATCGGGATAAGAAACCTCTGCAGGTTGCTTGAAAGGTGAGGATAAATGACGAAGGTGCTGGTAAAGCTTTCCATCTTAAAAAATCAAGAATCAATGAAGAAAAGGCCTGGTGAATCCCTTTCAGTCTGAGATAAGCAGAAAGGTACTTAAAGGTTTTGTTAAAATATGCATAAATCCACAGGGATTGGAGAACTGGATTTCCTGCAAGTCTATTAAACAGAATCAGCCTAAAAATGCACAAACCAAAGAATTACATAAGGGAAAGATGGTGGGCAGGCTTTTGAAAAAGCAGATAATATGGCAGTTTCTTCAAAAGGGACAGCAAAGTACATATGGTAACATGCTGAGAAGAGATGTTGGGTGATTTGAGACCAAAAGGTTTTATTTATTGCTCAACTCTTCAAAAGCTAACAACTTTTAAACTCCTTTAGGGGCTTATTTTCCACAGAACCACAAAATAAAAATAAAAATAAAAATAAATTTATGTATATATATACACACACACACTGAGAATTCTTGGATAACACTCTTAAAAGGAGGAAGTGAATACTATCATAGAAAGTCTGAATGTAAATAAGGGAGCAGGAACAGATGGGTTTATGACCAAATATGGTGTCCTTAGGCTTATTTATCAAGATCATGCTCAATAAAACAGTAGTTTCTCTTTAAGAAGTAAAATAACTAAAATTTCAAAGCCCAGGTAATTTCAAAGCTTTAAAATTGTATAGGTTGGACTTCTTGTCTCTGGATGTAGATAGAAATAGTTAAGCAACAGGACCTTATAGTCATGGCAGAAACAATATGATTTTGAAGACACGTCGAGGACTGGCACTTATGCTCTATAAAGGACCTACAGCTCGTGTATTTGTGGGTTGTTGGATTGAATGTCTTCAAGGGGAAGACAGTTGATGAGGCCCTGCTGACAGCTGACAGCTGTTCATTTTGGCCATGAGAAATTAAGCAGAATTCTCAAAATTGAGCAAGTGAGGGACAGATCAGAGGGAGGACTTGCAATAACTCTCTGGGAAACACTGAGCACAGGATGCGTCATACAGCTCAGCTTCCACACTAAAAATTGTTAGATAAGAGAAAAGGAAGGTGTTGGATTTCCACATTTTCAAAAAAAAAAAAAAAAGCTCAGAATCTACTGTGGATTAAAGATTCAACGAAATACCTGCATGTCTCAAGTCCTCAGAAACATTAAGAAATGAAGTAAGAACAGAGATTTCTCAGATGGGCTAAAAAATAACTGTGAAAAAAAATATACTCTCTCACATTCTTTTCCCGTTTCACCACATACTTGTGTATGTACCAGACAGCACTTTAAAGACTTGAAAAGCTGTTGTCATTAATTTCATCTGGCAATAGACAGAGCCAAAAACAAACAGTTCCATACTATTAAGGCCTCCCACAATGGGAAATCTTACAGGGCTGAAAGGGTAGCACATTGTTACAGAGCTCAGCTGAAATAAGAAACTCGGCTGAAGGATGCTTTATACTTGAGGACAAAGCCATATTTGTAGGCTAACACAGAATGAGAATGGTGTGAGAAAATTTCTGAGATGAGTGCTGCATAAGAAAGAGATTAAGAAAGAAAAAAAATTAAAATTAAAGCCACTTCTTCACTTGGCCTTTCTTGAGAAAAATAGGAAAATACTCTTTTCCCTTTGACTTTCTCTCTTTACCATCTTAGTTAAAAATAAAGAATTCTTCACTCAATCCAACGTATATTTCTCTTTGCATTAAGACAGCTGTCACCCATTTAGATTAACGCTTTTGGAGGCGTATATCAAATATTATTTAAAAATTTGTGATAGAAAATCAAGAAGTCCTCTCTTCTATCTGCAACAGCAATCAGCAATGATCTTATACAAGCTCTCATCTGACCTTTTTGCACTTTGAAGCAACTGATGTGGATGAACTCAAGGAAAAATTGAATTACTTCTAAAACACATCTAATTTTAATGGAAAAATAGATACCTCAGCACAGGGAATGACAGAGTGAACACATATGCTACTCATCTTTCAGGTGTGATTTGGTCAAAACCAACTTTAATAAAACAATATTTCTACCTATGTATCTGCCTCTGTAGCAATTCAGTGCATATTGTGTGTGGTGACTTTTCCTCCTGGAGAACCTCTTGAGATGCAAGCTGCTTTCCTGTCATCCTGGGTTGTGCTGGGGACCTGGGATGACAGAAGTGTTCTGAGTGGACTTGACTGCAGCCCTGGTGCTCGTAGCATCCCCTTGGATCTGCTGGGCTGCCCACTGCCTGCCCCTCGCGCGGAGTTCCCTTGGGGCAGAAGGAGGAGAGGATATCCCTCTTGCTGTGAGACCCTACGTGTGGAATGATCAAACCTGGAAGATATCAAGCCTCGTCCTTGAGCTGCCCTCTCCTTTCCTCCTTAAAGCTTGCTAATTCTGGGACACCTTGGCACCAGAGGGAGAAGCCCATTGGTTCACATTTCTAGAAATTAGTCAGAAGATGAAAAAGTGTCTTTAAATCCAGGTTCTATTCTTTACTCACACAGAAGGCTGAAATTCAGCAGGGAGTAAGCCCAAATTCCTAGTCATGCTATTTTTTACCAGTAATATTGATTATTTACATATAGCACATACACTATTCACATACTACTTTTCTTTAAATTTGTTACCAGGCATAATACTTCCATTAAGTGAAATGTATCATGTTAATGCTCTGGTGAATCTTGAATATCTTGTTTTGCAATTTCTACATGTTCTAGCTTTGTTTGGACTGGTTTTTTTTAGTTGCCTAAACAGAAAACTGTCTTTCATTTTGGTTTGGGAATTTTTTTATTTATCTAATGGAAGGTAAATAGCTTAGGAAGTGCCTGGCCTCGTGATCATGTGCCAGACAACATCTGGGGAGAATTATCAGCAGTAATGTTCCTGTAGACAAGATAGTCTAAGAGAATGAGCATGGCGAGTTTTTTCGGGAAAAGCGAAGAAGGAGGATTCTGAAAAGGGAGAAGCTAGATACTTGAAGAAGAGATAGTAAAAAATCAACTGAACAGAATATAGCTGAAAACAGCCAGGAATAAGCAAGAAGGAGCAGGGTTGATGTACCCAAATAAACTGTTGTTTCTTCCTACTCAGGCAGACACATCCCTGACAGAAAAGGTGTCCCTAGCCAGAGACCTTCTTCTGTGCTTTTCATCCCAATTTGCTTCTCTCTAAAACCCAGAGTGACTAGGAGAAATCCTACAGTGTCTTAATAGACCAAGGAAGTAAAAGGCTCTAGATCTGTGAGGTCAAATTCAAGCCTCAAGCCCATGCCTCAAGGTCTTGTAGATTACTGACAGGCAGTCACTGGCACACAGTAAAGGTGCAGACCAGTCTGACCTCTGCATGGTTTGCACTGTGCAATTCTTACCTTTATTAAGCAAAAATAAAAGGAATTTGTCTCAGATTACAGAGATAATGCTTATCTCACTGGAGTTCTGCCCAGTTGGCTACTGTACTTATACTTCTGCCTTTCTGGGTCAGCCTCACATAGTATCAACAAGGGAAAATTCACTCAGGCCACTGGAACAGATTTATACCCACATGAATGTGGATTTTGACTTTTCTTTCTTTATGCTACTTCCCCTTTACAGTAATTTTTTAAAGGTTTTTTCCTGTAATGTTCCTGGGCTTCATGTGCCTGATACTGCAAAGGCAGATACAACGAACTTCAAAGGCCAGTCCAACTGCAGTCATAGGGTGCATGGCATGGGTTTGGCCTGCTGAGCTCATGAAAGCAAAGTTTAATCTGTTTTGTGGATTGGGCTCTTGACCTGCCATAAAAATAAATGCTATCTTCTCCTGTTATTAAATGGTAGGCTGTTTCTTGTTACTGCTGTGGTATACGCGTCTCTTCCATATGCCTGTCATTAAAAATAATAAATTGGGTTCCCTTATCTCAAGGAGATCTCTTATTTTGCCCTCCTGTTTTGGTCTCCTGTTCATTTCCACATAGTCTTGCCGACAGACTCACACAGTTTAGATTAAAACAAAATGCAGCAGCCTTTTCCCCCCCGGCAGTAGAGACAGAAGCAGTTTACACCTTCATCTGATGTTCCACTTAACCAACAGCACTCTCTGAACGCACAAGGGAAGTAAGACAAAAAATCCTACACAGCATAAGAGGAAATTATTTTGTGTACAAAGATTGTATTCCCACTACACTTCAACATTGCTGAAACATTGATTGTTTATCGTGCTGCCATTTTGTGTTACTCTTCATTAATTTATTCTGTGTGTATTTTTCCTATGCCATGAAACTGCAAGTGTCTACTTGTACCCTGCAATAGCTGACCAGGATCGTGAGTATTTTAGAGACTGAACACTTTATTTTTAACTGTGTTGCTGTTCTGATGAGTTATCAGTTATTTCTACTATATTCAGCACAGTCACTTCATTGATATACTTCTGATACTCAGTAATAGTCTCAGTCCTCCAGACTACATTCCTCATGCTTCCTCCAGTGAGTGATACATTTTGCAGTGATTGCACCACAAGACACAGAATTATTTTTCCGCCCAGCTCTTCAGCAGATAATTGCATAAAAATCAGCAAACCTCCTTCTACTTCTATATGTAAATTAATTAAGGTAATTTAGTTTAGTGAAGGATGAGAATTCACACGTTTTGTTGCACTAGAGATGCACCTTGTCCTATCCCATTCCAAGCACCTAAACCACCCCACTGATTTTGCACTGTTAACATCCATTGCAAATGGTACTCACAAACTTCTCTGGATAAGAAATCATCCAAAGGCACTTTCTGTCTTGAGGATTTGTCCTTTTTTATCCTTTTGTTATGGTTAGCTTAATTCATTAGTACTAAATTATTCTTCTGTTGAAAAAGGCAATTTTTAAATCCCTTAGTTTCTCTCTGTTAGAAAAAGCTCATTAAGCTATACTTCAGACTACTTTTTTTATCAAAGCAGCATCAAAACATGAAAAGTAAAGCTTCTCAAGGTATGCTACTGATCACTGTGATCATCTTTTTCTTTCGTGCTAGCCACCTCAATGTAACTTGCTTGTCAGGAATTATATTGTGTCTGAAGTTCTGCTAGTCTAACACGAGAAGTTGTGCTGAGGAACATGACGTGAATTCATTAGATGTGCGTGTCTCCTGAGATGCTCTCCAGGAATATGTCTCAACCATACCACGGCCACTTAGGCTCCTTGAAAAAGACAACAACTCATGGACCAAACCAGATGATGTCGCTCAGTGGTTTTCCCTTAGAATCGACTAAAAATTCGCTGGACAGCGAAGCTAATGTTTATTCACTGCTTTCATTTTCACATATTGTTTTCTTGCTCACAGCTCTAGTTCTGTGTGTTGTCAGGGTGTTTCATACATGACCCCTAAGTTCAGTCCCACTACTACCCAGTGTAAGCACTGCTCCTGTTAGTTGTAATCCTGCTGCCATTAACTGTAATATGCGTAGAAGCTGGCCTAGTCACAATTGCATGGAGAGTCATTTGGAAAATGTATAAATTAACACTATCAGTGGTTTTAGCGCTGTTTATATTGAATTCATCTGCTGAGCATCTCTTTACATTCCCTCCGTGGCATTTCCATGCATTGTTCCAACCTCTCCCCAGTGTTCAGCTAGAAGGACAATGGGAGAAAGTAGTTCCACATTTCCATCTATCTGTACACAAACAGACTCTGCCTGTGCATTCTTTCTTTTCTTATTTTTACCCCCCAAAAGATCTCCCAGGGCAGGAAAGGAATGCTGGATCAGGCCTGTCCATAGTTGTGTGTTCCCCAGCATCCCACAGAGGGATGTTGTTGCTATTATTTTAACAGCAGATCTCTGCTGTTATTTCTATTTTAATGGCAGATTTTAAAGCTTCCGCTGACATTGGTACAGACCCTGAAGCTCAGCTAGAGAATCAGAGGTGGCGAGCAGATGGTGATACAAAGGAGGAATGTTGTATCTATAAATATTCTGATGAAATTCATAGCCTGTGTTCCACACAAGAGCCAACAAACTATACTAAACTCTTAATATGGGGTTTTAATTAGTCTTATGTGGTAAATGGATTCTTAATCTGGGTTCCCTAAGAGGGAAATCTTTACTCAGAGGGTGTAACTATTTATGTCAAACCATTAAAAAAAAAAAAAAAAGGTTAATTGTGTATTAATTATCATTTTAAAATGTTACCATTTACCAAATAAGGGGTAACACTTCATTCTGAGTTGTCAGGCTTCTAACACAGTCCAAAAGAAGGGGCAGGAGCTGAGGCACAGCAATGAAATGATCTTGGATAGTTTGTCACAATCAGAACTGAGGTAATGTTACAGTACATGAGTTGAATGTGCAGCAACTCAAGTCTCCTTCTGGAAAAATGAAGTGCAGTATCCTTTAAACCAAGGTGCCGAACGGGTCTGCAAAGAATCCTATGGATGTCTGTGTGAAACTGCAGTCTCTAAACCGGCAGTTTTGAGGTTTGATGTTCTGTTTATACCTTCAGGTTGTAATTTGTTTGCTAATGGTGATATACTGATTTTTGTTAGCTACCTCCTTGCATGTATTTTGGAAAAGCAGAGGAAATGTTGTTTAAAAGACCTATGTCAGGAACCAAGGGGCACAGAGAATCAGTGCCTCTTAACAGCATGTGCATAAGCTTTATGCAGTTGAGTTTGTTTCCTGAAGTGGCACTCAGATTTGAAAGTTGAAGAATGAAGCTATACAAATGACAAAAAGTGAGTGAAAGTGTAGAACATTATTTTTTCATCATCTTTTCATAAGCACATAAAATAACTCTAGCCTAAAGCATCTCTTTTGAACACGGAGTTATAAAAGTAAGGGAGTAGATTGCCCATCTACATATCAAATATTTTGACTGTATTTCTTAGGAAATTAGGCTCACAGAGAGCCATCAGTTGGTAAATTTTCCTTTTCCGCTTAGTATTCTCACCCACTGATCCAAACCGACTCACTGGTCAGCTTCTGACAACTGTGACAGAAGGATAGCGGTGTCAAGTGAATTACATCTCTACATATTTTGTGAAAATCAAAAACGAATTAGCACCTTCACTGAAGAGGCTCTCTTGACTACTTGCTTTATGTGCTGAGCCCAGCAGAACATCCTCAGACAGGAGCTAGATGGAGAAAACATTTGCCTGCACCTGGGATGCTGTGAGATGTTCAGGGAAGTGTATGTGGAGCTGAAAATGTTGGTAAACAACAGGACACAGTCATTGGGGAAGGGGCAGGAAAAACTAACATTTCTGGTGACATCAGAATATGATGCAAATCATTTGTCCAGCTGCTTGCAAGAGGCTTGTTTCTTTCACAGAAATCTCCTTTAAAAGTCGTCAAGAGTTCAGGGCCCAGAGGAAGAGCAAAACTAGGCTTTGGGGGTGGAAAATGCTTGTAAAATCTTCCTGAAGTGCTGGTATCTGCTTTTTCATATTTTATTCTACAAGACCTAAATAATGACATCTCACCTCTGCTCTGCAAACAACTTTCAGTAAAATAGCTGCACCGGTGTGCCAGAAGACAGAACGAGAAATAAAGGATTACCTCTCTTCTACATAACTTCTCTGCAACTGAAGTCCAAAAACTGAGTAGTAGCAAAACACCTTTGCCCAGCTTTTACCACAGGTTGTTAGTGAGAAAGAGAGAAAGAAAGAGAGAAAGAAAGAGAGAAAGAAAGAGAGAAAGAAAGAAAGAAAGAAAGAACGAAAGAAAGAAAGAAAGAAAGAAAGAAAGAAAGATTCTCACCTAACAGCTCAGTGCTCTATCATTCCCATTCGTCATGTTGGGTCTAATAGCTAATACCAAGCTCTGTAAGATGACAAGATGACAGCAGGTTGGCAGTCTGTCTCAGCCACATCTAGCACAAGGTAAAGGCAGCCTGTTATGGCTAGACGAAATTTTTCAATTTTGGTCATGCACACCAATACCATACATTAAAACTTGATATACCTTTGAAGGCATGTAAATAATTTAAGCACACTTTTTTTTTTTCCCTCGCACGTTTCCAAACTCAGTTTAGGCTTTTAGGTTCAAGTAAATGCCTAGGCTCCATCTAATGTATTTTCTATCTCCCAGTGACTTCAGTGAGACTATTTTTCTGAATAAAAGCATATAAGGGGTCACAATTTAATTTTGTTCAACATTCAGTCTTCTGTTGACACCATACAAAGTGGTTTAATAAATACTGCAATTTCTGAATGGACTTACCTACAGTTCTAACATCAGAACTGCTAAATGTGCAAAACAAGATCATGCATGAGGGAAATAAAATCAAAGTCCCCCTGGAGTTCCATGGCAAACAACAAAAGGACTTGACAGTTTTACATTGAAATGAAAATATAGGATGAAAATAAAGAACCTGATTCATCACCTCACAACTAAAATAATTTCAATATATACTATTTTAATAGATATTTCTGCTTAAAACTATATACATATAAGATGAAAAATTACATTCCTCTCTGAAGGGACTGTCCCTTACTAAAGTTACACATCACATCTAGCACGTCTATAATTGAAGTATTAAAGAAATATACTTTACTCTACAGTCTCTATTGCTTATTTTGTGCCACAGACAGAACTCTGTGCAGTTTCCATTTCCCTTACAATTAGGCGCTGCTCCTACAAACACATAAATGTGAGCTCACCTTTCCTGCTGGGAGGGATTTGGATGGGAGACCCACTGCAATAATAGACATGAATACATTTTGGCAGGATCAGGGCTTCAGATAGCAAGGAGGAAACGGGCTAACAGAAACCACCTTTGCAAACATAAAAAAGGGAAAGATCCCTTGAAGAGAAATTAAAGTTTTATACACTTTTAAGTGCCAGGCAGAGTATTTAAAAGGAGAAGAAACTGGAGGCCATCGGAACTGATCTTTTTTTTAAATCCAAGTTGAGAGTGTCCCTTTAAGGATTTATGGCATGGCACAGCCCAGGGTTTGCTTCATTTGGCATTGACTAAACTATTGTTTTCTTTTGCCAAGAGATTCAGTGACTGAAAGTGCAGCTTTTTCTTCCTCACAGCTGTTTGCTCACACATTATCAAATATTTTCCCTCCAGCTTTTGCCCTTGCCTTGCTCACGGGTTGTAAAAGATGCAGGAATTTCGGCTGCTCTGCTTCAGTTTAGCAGAGTGATAATCTTGGGCAAACGCTTGCAATCTGTCTTTCGTTAAAAGAGTTTTTTGCACTTCTGTTTAACACAGCGAATTTTCTGAACTGCCCTTTAAAAGAAGATTTCGCATCCACTTTTGTCTGGAGGGAAACCCATGGTGCCACAAATGTATCTGCTGGATAAAGGGGAATGCTCTTGTGGAGTGGTTCTCACCAAAGACAGCAGGCAGTTCCACCTTCAAGTCCTGAACATTACCTACTTGCTGCAAACTTAATTGGACAAATCTAAACATAAAACAATGCTTCTCCCATTAAAAAGCAAGGCCTTTTTTTGCTGCTCTATACAAAAACAAGTGTGAAAATTCCATTGTAAAATGAAAGTAGCATTCACTACCAAATGCATGAAACTTCTTGCAAAGCACAATTCTCTTATTTTTAGCCATCAAATGTAACACTGGTATCTAACACTTGTTGCCATAAAAAAAAGGTAAGGGCAAAATAGGAACAGAGAAAACTGGTATTTCTGAAATACCCAAAATACATTAAAAGTTTAAATAGAGTATTCTAGTGTCCCTAGAAAAAGATTATACTATATTCCTATACAAAAATCATATCAAAAATACTACTATTATATGGAATATATAATATATACGTTAAACAATAATTTAAATTGTGTATAATATATACATGTACATATCATAGATCTGTCTAGAGAGGGAGAGACTTTTACATGCACATGAAGTGGAAAAAGTATATAGCAAGTAAAATGGGATTCAAACTGTCCAATATTAAACCGTCACTTTTTCTTAGCAGGTAAGAGTAGCAGGAATGTCTTCACTGAAAAAAAAATTAATCAGTTCTTAAAAAAATCCTAGAACAGAAGCAAAAAAAGAGAGGAAGAACTACATACACTAAAAATGGGGAATATTAAATATTTGGTGTAAGTCATGGTCACTGTTATGCTTTTGTTCAAATACAGTAAAAGGATGGGCTAGAGTTCTCAGTTGCTTGCTGAATTTGGCCCCAAATGAGTATCTAAAGACTCTTCTGAAGAAAAACAAAAAACCTAATATTTTTTGAAAAAATATCTTTTGAAAGTCAAGTCCTCATATAAAAATAACCTTTTTTATCTGTTTTAGGGTAGTCAAAATATAATTGAAGAAAATAAAAATGTTAGATCTCCAGTCTGGCAAATCCCTTGTGCAAGGAACTCAACCACTGACTTATTCCTGTGCTTTCCTTATTAAAACCAAGTGCCTTTTGAGCCAACGATTTGAATTGGGAATCCTGATATTTTTAATTGCTCTACAAACTCTGCAAACTAGTCGTCCAGCTTCAGATTTCTCTGCCCTCAGAAATGAGAAATTACTGCTTTCTATTCCCTTGTTTATTGTTAAGATATACAAGAATAAAGGAGGTTTTTCCCAGTATCTGAGACAAAGAGGAAATATAGCTCAGGAATTTCTGATTTTTTTTTTCCACAAAATATCCCTTTATAAACGGATATCTCACCTCTAATTCATTGTGCACTAAAAAAAACCCTCAAGGCTTCTATTTCAAAAAACTCTATTTTATTATTTCTTCTTTCTTCATTTAGGGTTTCCCCTGTACTGAGATTGGATTTCCTACTCAAATGTCATCCACAGTTCTTTCAAATTTATTATTAAATTATGTCGAACTCAGACCACAAGTGAAATAATGACAAATCCTGGTTGAAGTCCCCATTTCCCTTATGATGGAGATATCAGGGAAGAGTTAGGAGCACTTGATCTGCTGTGCTCAAAGAGCCAATTCTGGCATGGGCAACGAAGATCTCATCTTAATATGGAGATGGGAAAAAAAATTCAGCCAGCCGCAGCGTAAACAGTTGGTGTGAATGTTGTCTTATTAAAGGAGGGTGAGTGACCAGCAGCACCTTCAAAATATTGCCCTTTGTGCAGCTGCAGTGTCCTGAGGCCCTGGATGGGAGCAAGGACGGCACGGGGCTGTCACGAAGAGTCACCAGCCAAGGTACGCGCAACCGCCCAAGTGCCGACCATGAATCACCTCCTGCTCCAGAAACAGAGCCGGACAAACACCCTGTGTTCAGGAGACAAGTCACGACGCAGACAAGTCAAAAAGAATGCAGCTGTAAATGTGGAATAAAGGGGAAAAGGAAGCAGAAATGGGGGGGGCGGGGGGGTAAAAAGACTAAAAAAGAAATGCTTAATTTTCAGGGAAAAAATGCAAAATAAGTAGTATACACTTCATTAGATGACCATAATAATAAGCTTTTTCTTCCCATTCGTCTGCACAGCAAACATCATTGTAAATGGTACAGCAAATAGCAACTATCTGAGATGTAATTATTTATATTTTAATCCATGACTGTCAAGCATCCTCGTGAATACTCAGTAATTCTTTGAATATTCACAAATAAAATGACGGCGGGTCAGTTCACAAATACATATTCCCATTCAACTGCAAGTAATTGTAACAAGAAACCATTGCTACTATTCATAAGTCTTCATTTAACTTCGGGGGTCCCAGCCAGAATGACGTTTCAAAAAGCTTTTCCTGCTGTGCAGAAAAGCTGGTCACTCTTCCTTCCAGCCATGCCCCCAGGAAACACACACAAATAAACAATATAACAAGTACAAATTTTGAGCAGAGGGGGAAGACTGAATTATCTGAAGTACTTGATTATTATAAATTGAGTTTAATTATGTCCTTAACAATAGGAAATGTGCTATGCGTAATTTAATTAGCAGTTAGAAATTGCCTCTAGCTATACCTATAGAATAAATAGCTACACTCACCGCAATAATGTCTAACATAATCTCTCTGGCATGTGAAGGACTTTTGTATACTGAAAATTTAAATATTAATACTCCAAAGCACTGAAATAGATGATGTTTGTATTCAATGAAAATCCATAATGCTCAGCCAATGCAACTGCACAACAAAACAGACTGCTCCATGTGTAACATCTATTGACTATAAAAAGGCCAAACACCCGAATGAAGTAGCAAAAGTTGTGAACAGGATTTTAAATATGATGCTAAAAAATCCTGTGGAGCTCACTATAAGAGAAAATATTTCCTCTAGAAGAGTCTTTTAAATTTTTCCTGAAATTCCTATTTTTTTTTGCGTTAAACCAGGGAGAACAAAGACTATGGGAAGAAACCCTGCTCTTTTTCATGAAAGCTTCTGCTTAATTGAGGTCTTCCCTTTCCTCTCTCTTACATATCTAAACTAAAACAAGTTATTACATTTACTCATATAAGGTCGTAAGTTGTCTTCAGAAACCATTTTGAAGAGTATATTTCATGGATAGGAACTATGCTATTCATTATTCTGGGGGAAAAAAAACAACAACTGTGGGCTTCCAAGCAGGGGTTCAGAGATGCAGCGAGGCAGGAGTCCAGAGCGAGGAATGAATTATTTCTTAAATTTACAATACCATTTATATATTCTAGTTCTATAAAGCAATTGAACAGTGTTCACACTTCTCCTAGGGTGATTGGTCAAAGTCTCAGACACCCACTTAGAAATGTTTTTGCCTAATATCATGTACACAAGGTCAGAAGATACCAGATATGAATGCTATTTACAAATACCCTATCTATTGTTTACATAGCTTACACAGCAAAGGAAAAGTTCTCACAGAATGAATGCAAGAAGAGAAAATTTCCCTGCTAACAGCATTTCAGCATCCACAAACAACAACACAGGAAGGTACCCAGATGCAGAGAGAAAGTCTGAAAAGAGTTTCTAATTTCTTCTCATGCTGAGAGCAGCCGGTGGGTAGGAAATGAAGCCCTGACCTGCTCCCTTTCCCACCTCATTCTCCTCTTCCTTCCCAACAGCGATCCCTCTCTCTGGTTTTCTATCAGTTTCTGGTTTTCTACTCCTTTGCCACAATTAACTCATCTCTTCCTGACTTTGTCATCGTTTCATTCCCAGGAGGATAACGTGCACTCATGACTCAACATGAACACAACGGTGACTCGGTTCATTCCGCGGTGCTCTGTGTCCCTTGTCCCAGCCAAGCGAGCCCTGCAGAGTGGTACGGGGCACCCAGCTCTCATCCAGCTAAGCTGCAGCACTGTTATGCTTGATTTGCTGTTTTTCTACTATTTCTCAGCCCAAGGACAAGTCAGCACCTACAGAAGCCTATGGACATTCCAGTCCTGCGGGTGTCTGAGAGCACAACCAGGAGCAAGGCATCTGACATTGCAACAGAACAGAGGCTAAAAATGCCCCAGACATTTTCCATCCCCCTTTGGGGCTGAACTGCTTTTCCATTGAAGGCAGTAACCACACTGGATTACTTTCTTATGTGCCCTGTATGTACTCAATCCAACCTCTTCTATTTTTTAAATCAATTATTCCAGCATTACCCTGGATAAATGATGCTCAGCACCTTAATGTAACTTGAGCAAACAGTCTTGAAACGCTCTTAATAACCAGCCAATTCACAATCGAATCTTTCATTCTGAGAAGCAGACTGAGGTGGTTTTTTTTCCCTTAAGTTGCATTATACGGCTGTATTTTCACAAAAGCTATTAATTATTGTCCGTTCCTGTAATGGCACACTGCTAGGCACTTCCATAGCTGCCCTCCCTTTCCCCAGCTCAGGCACAATTTCCTGAGCTGTGGAGTAAACAGAATTACGCTGTACAGAATAATCCAAGCAGTCTCTAATGGGGCAGTGTGGGCTTTCTGCCACTCCGTCAGCGTTGCAGGGACCTGCATAACAGCACTGTGATGTTACAGTTTATGTGGCTAACACTCCCGAGCATTGAAGTGAATAATGTGACTGGCTTGCCACTAGGCAGATGGAGACTTTGCTAGACTTGTTTGATGGTAAATGAAGACTTTTTATTTGCTCCAAAGAGCTTGGCACAGGAAACCCCCAAATCCTACAATAATAAATCTTCTATTTATCTTTTAAATTCTGGAGCAAAATAAAAACCATTAGGCACCCACAGTCATGGGCTGAATTCTATATTTTCATAGCTTGCTACAACCTTCTGGCATAAAAAGATTAAGCTTTATGAAGCAGAAAAAAAACTCCTCAGTGTAAAAATAACAGCCTCGTTGCCTTGTATGGAGCACTGTATAATTGTATTACACAATTAAAGGGCAGGAGTACCTAGAAATTGCAAAGACAGGCACAATCCAGAAACCTGCATCTGATCCAACCTGATTGTTTTCACACCATCAGGCATTTGCACTGAATCTGAGGAGCAAATATGATCCAGCTACAACGAAAAATGATCACCCAGGTATTAATCTCAGTGTCATGACTATTTAACTCCTACAGACTGACACGGTATTTCAGCAGACAAAAAAGAAATCCCCCTACATAAGTCAAAATTATTGCAATCCCTTCTGTTGTGCTGAGGAGGAGGCTGCTTTCTGGCTATCACTGCCTGTTTAGGGTATCTCAGAGCAGAAATCAAGGGAGACGTTAACATCTCCGTGGCAATTACACACTCTTAACACCACAGAAAATAAGGTTACAGAAGCTGCACCCTTGAAAATCAGCACCATAGAGTCCTCTGGAGTGCAGATAGTTGGCATGTGGAAGAATCAGGGCCTCCTTCAGTAGTGTGCTTCCACACAGCCTTCACGCTACGTTGTGTCAACTAAAAATTTGGTATTGCCAATCCCAGTTCTTGAATGGTGTTTAATTACAAGTTAAGGCAGCAACAGAGTCCAGCACAACCTCAAGGCTGAAGTTTGCTTTTAAAAAAGCCAGTGGGAGTGTTCCCATTAAACCTGAGAGGGTATAAGGGAATACTCAAGAGATCTTCTTCTACTGTTTTTTCACTCTGATGAGAAAGCCAAATTAAAGCACAATTAAAATTAATCCACATTTTTTTCTGTGCAAAGTGCAACTGGGATAATTTCTTCATCAAAGAAAGTGATTCTTGTAAAAGTTATTAAATGTGTTTACAATAACACGTATGAATATTTAATAATTGACCTTTCAATAGGATCCTCAGAGCAGGATTTAGGAAAATCCGTTGTGGAGATCAGGTGAAAAATAAAAAATCTATCTGTGAATCTCCATCTATTCCCAAGCTTCCTTCTTCTTCACTAAGCTCAGACTTACAGAACTGATCTACAGGCATTTCAGGGCTAAACCAAGAAGAACCTGTTTTTAAAGCCTCCCTAACCTACGTATCATATGTACAACACATTTCTAAATGTTATGATATGTTCTTGTTGGAATTATTTTCTCTGCATAGGCATCCACAGAGATGCTGGTACCAGCACTTCTGGTATCTTACTTAGAGATATTGCTATCACTAGTGCAGCTTCTTAAAAATTCTATGATTTCACTCTTATTTAAAGCAAAGACAGGCTGGTGTCTTCAATTTTCTCCTTGGTTTTGGGGGAGATTTCTGATCAGGGAGTTCTCTATTTCCTGAAGCTCCTAAAAGCTGAAGCTTGGGTTTGTTAATTCATTGGTCATGGAAAAATGTTAGTGTTAGCCAAGAGTGCATCCAGCCTCTGAGTGAAGTCAAAGAACTGTAAGTCATTCATAACTATTCTGTGCGCCCTGGTCCACTGATTGTAAAACAATTTTTGCTGTGGCTGCGTTCATATAAATGTGCTGATTATTAGTATGATTTGTGTCAGCTTTTAACCAGTTGGTTAAGTACTCTTTAGAAACTCTAAATTGGTTCTTTTAAAGGTGGTTTGCAATAATTTCTTCCCAAGCTCCTTTCCAAGAGCTACACATGTGGACATAGCTGGAAATGTCCATTTAACAATACTAGAAGTTTTCTTTCCCAAAAAGCAAAAGCCTTGAGAAGAATGAACAGGTGCAGTGGCAGGGAAGAGAAGCCATCCACTATGACAGGACTGAGTTCAATCATGCAAGAGTTTAGCTGAACTTTTTTAAATTGTACATATATATGAAAAGGAAATCCAGCTTAGAAGAAATGAAAATTTCATTAAATCCTGCAGAATTTGCCAAAGAACTTTGACTTTTAGAAGCAGTTTTGAGTGTCCAAATGCTTAATTTGAGTATTATATAAATAAAAATGCCTTATTCTTTATTTGCTAATTCATTCTATGAGTTATTTTAAAACTACTTTTTAATTAATTGAAATTATTAATATATGTTAATATATATTTATATTGGCTTGGGATCTAGTTCTGAAATAGTTGCACAACTTAAAAACATTAGGTAGTTTGATGATATGAAAATAAATACCTATATACTGGCCAAAGCCTAAGCTCTCCTGATTCTCCCTTTAAAAAAAAAAAAAAGCTTTTACTAAGCTAAATCTAAGTGAATCCTCACTATCTTCACTTTTTTCCTAATGAGTCCCAAAATGAAAATCCTCCTCAGACCTCCTCCATTGCTGTGAATCAATAGGTGCTGGCCTAAGCCACTTGCTAGGTGAATCCTTCCCTCTAAAAGCTGCAAGGCTGCATTTGCAAACACACAGCAAACATTGGACAACCCACTCTCACAGGGGCCTGACTCAGACAATCCTTTCACCATCTTCACAATACTCTCAGATCAATAGCTCAATTAAGCAAAGGGTATATGAAAAGATTATTGTAAATATTATTGTAACAAGTGCTTTTATCACTTCTTGGATTGATTTACTGATTCATTGTTTTCTGACCTTGAAGAATATGCAATTAAAAGATGCCCCCAGGATGCAAATTGCTACTAGAATTTCAATTGGCACACATTTCTTCTCCGTTTTAAAAATTCTCAATCTGCTTTCAAAGATATTTCAATTTAATTTTACTGTACCACTATGTTATCTCTCCCTAGCACTTCTCACCAGAGCACACTACAGCTTTTAACCCAGGAAATGCAGTGGGGTCATATTTTGAGATGGCAGATGTTTCACAGGTGTAAAGGTTGCAATTGTAACCTATTTTCAAAGGTATTGGAAATAAGCAGCAGAAAGCTACACCTTTGGGATTTTTTCCCTCTGTGTTAGCATTGCTGCACAATACTCTCTACCTGAGGAAACTGTAGTTCGAATAAAAAGCTACAGAAGCAAAATCTTCCAATGTCCTGCTATGCAGAGCTGCTCTGGACAGGATTAGGAACCGGAGAGCTGGGAAGACCCCACTTGCCTGCATTTTCCCTACATCCAGGTGCCCAGTGCTGCTCTTCCCAATGGAGCCACACAGCTCCCAGGCTGACAGACACTGCCCATGTGTGTGTATACCCACGGTGCCTTTTCTGTCAGGGCTCAAGCAGAACATCCCATCCCATTACTGCCAAGTAATTGCACTGTTTAGGAGGATGACAGAGAACTAAGAGTTAGCATAAAATCCTGTAACACCATCAACGGGCACTAGCACGCTCAGCCTCTCTGGGAAACTCTGCTGATCTTTGAAACGCTGTCAGGTTCAGAAAGTTTAAGTTTCTTTCACTGAATTTGATTTTACGCCACCAGTGTAAACTAGAGATCTCAATATGGACACCTAGGGTGATTTAAATCACATTTGAATGGATTTTACTAATTTTACAAAAAGGACAATGTAAATGCCATCTGATCCTGTCTCAATATATTCAGGAATTTTTTCAATACTATCTGACTGATTTTAGTGCATTATTTAAACTATTGTAACCTTATTAATCTAGATCAGAAGGCAGGAAAAAGAAACGTTGAAAAAAGAAAAAAGAAGTTTTGGTCTTTGAACACCTTAGACTGGAAGCAAAGATTTATTCAGGAATCCAACAGATTACAATAGGAACAGTGATCTGTGTGAATAGAAGTGACTCAAATGGCACCAACTGTGTTGTAAAACAGTACAAATGCTCTTTCCTGAATGCAGAGCTCTTGGAAGGCATCTTTCAACTTTTCCATCTGAAAAAAGCATCAGTTTTCCTTAAAGACAGATACGGATAAAGCAGGACATTTCTGCCTAAGGAGAGGCTAGCTGGGCTGATATTTGATATAAGCGCTCAGTCCCAAATGGGAGGAGGGAGAAGTGATTGATGGTTCGTAAGGAATTACTTGACTTTTGCTTGTAACAGAAGCTTTTTGGATTCTCCCAAAGTTCTTGTCAAAGACAAGAAACATCTTTTGAAACAGCAGCTTTCCCCTTACCAGCAGATGGAATAAACCTGTGTAAAAAATGCTGCAGATTTAAAATACATATAAAAGAAAGGAAGAAGTTGTTTGACAAACTGCCCTTTTTCTAATGCTCTGCTGCTCTGTAAGGTTTGTCTCTACTATTCTATTACCTGCTCCCTTAACAAAGTGTGAGTAATTCACCTCTCTGCAGGAGGAGTTTCACAAACCTGGCAGCAGGAGTTCCCCAATTCAGTAAGACGCCTATTACCACAGGAACAAATCCTTCTCACTCTCTGTCTCCTCGGGCTCCAAGGTCAAAATTCTACGAACATGACTAACACAACCCTTCCCCGAGCCCCCACGGGCTCGGCTCTGCTGGCTCTCATCTGGACAGCTCCATCTGCCTCCTGCAATTGTCTCCTCTGGGAAAGACGAGAGCATCAGCTCTGCTGCTGAAGCATGAGGGGAACAGAGGTATTAGGAGGGGTAGATTTTCGCGTTTCCTTCCATTGTGTACACAAGGGAGCAACGGATCCGAGCTCCGTATCTCGTCTTAAAGAGGCAAACTGATGATCCAACAGGTGGAATGAATTCATACAATCCCAGTCACACACAAATTCGTTAGAAAGACTTCTCATCAGTAACTCCCAGTCCCACAGCAAAGGCAAAGCTGACACTCTCTGTCCTGCATCTCGTTGTCACAGAGCATTGCTCATCTGCGAACCTCAAGGACCATGCAAAGGACGATGTAAGCCAGTGTGCTCTACCTCGCGGAAGAGACGGCAAAAAGTACTCTGCCAGCTCTTGAAATCCTAGCCCACCGAGCACTCAAACAAAAGCCGAAGTGAGAAACCGAATTAAGTCACTCCCTAGTCACAGGTTTAACAGCCGCTGCTCAAAGAACGGACTTCATCAATATGAGCATTCAGAAGCAAGGGTATTAAAAAAAAAAAAAAAGAGGGGTCAATGGCATTTTCTCCTGGTTTTAAAACCTCTTTACCTCTCCGGAGGGTGGGCGGGCTGCGTGGCACCCGCACCCCCGCCGGCGGAGGGGGTTCGCCCGTGGGCAAGGAGAAGCAGGAACCCCGCGGTGGAGTGAGGTTGGGATGGATATCCATGTAGCCTTCCGGGAGACACAGGAGAACAACACATCGCGCTAAAAGAGCTGAAGGTTTTACTCTTGTCAGTCACTGAAGGCTTTGTCAAACTCTCGGATCTTAATCTTACGGATAAGCATATGTGATAAACACATTGTGGGTCTTAAAATGTGTGCCGCGTTTTTTCTCTCTTTGCAGAGGCTCGCAGTAGTTCGCCAGTGTTGATTCAGATAAACATAGGCAATGAATAATTAAACTCTCAAAAATGCCTTGTTTTCTTTTGTTTAATTCGTTGTTGGGGGGTTGTTTGTTTGTTTTCACGTGGTTTGTTTGGTTTTTTTAACCGATAGGTGCACTTTTAATATATGCAACCAAAAATACCGATGGGGTGGACGTGCGATACAAGGACTGCACTGGCAGTAAAATTCGTTTACAAAATCGCTTGTGTGTTTCTTCGCGAGGAAAAGGACTGTCCCAAAGCCGGAAAAGTCTATCTATTTAGCCGCCGCACCGTTTTGTTCTGCCTGTGAAGAGCCTGTGCTCGTCCCGCCGTGAGGAGACCCTGACAGCCTAAAGGAGCAGCCCTGTTTCTGTGAAGGCAAACGCGCCCACGGAGACACGTTCCACTCACCCACTACAAAAAAAACCCCAGAAAAGTCTTAAACTTTCGACGAGGAAAGGAGCGCACTCGGCTCTGCCTCGGTCTATCCCTGCGCCCTTGGGGTGGCGAAGGGACGGGCCGACGAATGCCACCGCCGTAAAGGACGGTAAACAATATATACATCAAGGGAGGCAACGCCTGGGGCCCCCGTGACCTTTCCGCTGCTCAGGTTAAATCTATAAATACCCAGAAGACATCCGAGCCCATTGTTTTGCTGCCCTCTGAAACCGAACCTGCCAAGGGGACGGAGGGGCGTCCCGCCACCCTCCTCCTCCTCCTCCTCCTCCTCCTTTGGCCTGTCGGCGGCGAGAACCGAGTGTCGGGGGAGGATGCGGGGAGCGCGGCCGTGTGCGGTGGCGGAGGAGCAGCGGGGGAGGCTTCCCGGAGCCCCCGGGCAAGCTCTGCCTGCCCCGGCCCGGCCGCGGCCCCGAGTGCACGGGGTGCGGGAGAGAAGGTGAGAGCCGCTGTAATCCCGAATTCCTTTTCACAGCTTCGTGATTAAACCCGCACACGATTAAAATCCAGATTTATCCCCCTTTTAAATGAGTCTCGTAAAAAAAGCACATTAACTCTGGCGACAAGATTCATGGCTGAGACATAAATAACTCGGATGCTCGGGAGATATTTTTTACAAACCTGGGATTTGTCCGCTTGCTTTTCTCACCTTTGCCCACGCCACACCCCGACTCGTCACCTCCCAGCCTGCCACCTCGTTTCTCCCAGGAAGATGCGGCCCCTGAGGGAGGGGAGCTCTCTCAGGGAGACTCGGTCTCGCCAATACCATCACCGAAGAGTTTGGGCACGGCTGTAAGCTGGCACATTGGGGGTCGGAGATTCCGCCAAAACGGGGAAACAAGTAGCTCTGCCTCCCAGGCACTCCCGAAGGCTGCAGTTTGTACACGTCCAGCACAGATCCGCACCGACACGGGGAGCGAAGCGGGGCCGCCCCGCCGCCTCACTCCCGGCGGAGGACGCGTCCCGCGCGTGGGAGGGAAAGCCTCATACCCGCCTGCACGCAAAAGGTCTGGGAAAAGGAGACCAAAGCCTTTACTCTACTCGTGGCCGCGTTTAGTTCCCCGCGGTGAATGGTTTTCAGACCCTCTCGCGCTGAAATGGAGGCAATTTAAGCGAAAAGATCGATAAATGGGGCTAGACCGATTTACGTTATCCCACGAAAATCGAGACATAATTTCCCAGCGCGTACTGTACTACTTGCGGCCTCTCCGCAAGCACCCCCGTACCGGCAATACCGCCAGCAGAAGGAACAGCCCGTCGCTACTCGGGGCAGCGGCTTTGAGTGTTGAACCTTTGGGACGCTATAAAAATTCCCTTTTCTAATTTTTTTTTTGTTATATCGCTGGAGAATTGGCAAGTTTAAAATACGTTAGGTGTAAAGTTTGTTCTTAATTAGGTCTTGTAAAGATGGAATTTGGTGGTCATTATAGAGCCGCTAATCAATTTTCACCCAGGAGCAAAAGTACACCGCGGAGGAATTAGGTTTAATGAAGTGACTGTGCAAATTACAGTCGCGGACTTTATTTAAAGTCTATCAACCTCCTAAAAATGATTTCTCAAACTGTTCTTGATTTCCTTTGCTTTATGAAAAACATCACGTTTACTTTCTGAGGTTTCAGGCATTAGCGGCCATTCTCTCCCACTCTCCAATCTGTCGAAGGCAGAGTTTTCTAATTTTGCCATTCGAATGCACGGAGAAATGGACAAATTAAGCTTTTAGGCTGTACAAAAATATATCCCATAGCGACTAAAAATTTATGAAAAACGGTTCTTAAAAAAAGTAAAAACAGTTCTAAAATAAAAAAGAAGACGGATGCACAGATACGCTCTGTTATTAGAAAGAGGATTTTTGTCTTTGGTCGCGTATTTATTCTTTTTGAATGGGGAAGCCTCTGAAATAGTAAGCTATTTTTTGACTGGTTGATCGCTGCTGTCCCCTCTCCTTTATGCCCGTCCCTCTGCTGAGAGAGACGAACCTGGCAGCAGATTTTACCTACTTCTCCTTAGGATCCTCACCGGGAAAGGCTGCTGCTGTTAAAAGCAAATTGAAATGCGATTCCTTGAGGGCGTAGAGGGACGAGGTCTTCATGGTCTTTAGCTCCCTTCAAAAACACCTTAATTTTTTTTTTTTTACAGCAAATATTTTTGATACCTCGATCTATAATTCTTTCTCTCTTTTTTTCCCTCCTCCTTTTGTTTGTGTTTTGTTTTGTTGGTTTGGGGTTTTTTTACTCTGAGTTTTGGGCAGCTTATGCTCATTGATAGCTCAGGGAACGTCACGCAAAATAAATAAAAACAAAAATTTTAAGGTCCTCCAAGTGCAGCGGAATGGACTTGGCAGGAGCGGAGGATATTTCTGCCTTTTTTCTTAGGGGTTGCGCAAAGAAATCATCTGACCTTTTTGCCCCATCCGAACATTAAAAGCAAAGAGAAATCACTTAAAATTCGCTTTCTCCCAGCACTATAATTGTGAAAGCGGGGCAGCTCCCTCCGTCCCTCGTTAAGGCCCTGGGGACCGGGCCGTGGGGACGGCAAGAAGGGCGCGGGGGCAGCTCGGGGAGCGGGGCCCAGCGCGTTTTCACCCCCGGGATCGTCGCAGATCCACGGCTGCTTTCGCGGGACCATCGTTTTAGGCCGGAGAGAAACGGCGGGGGGGACAAGAGGAGACCGAGGGTTTGGCTTGCGCCAAATGATAGCTGCGAGCTATTGGATCGCTTTTAAATAAAAATAAATAAACAAGAGTTTAAAATTAGACATACAGACACGAGGAGGGAAGTGTCGCGCTCCCTCTCTCCTAACCCCGTCCCGCCGGCTTTGGGGCCGCGGGCCGGGCGCTGCGGCTGCCGGGAGGAGCCAGGCTCGGGAGCGGGGCTGAACTCCTCGGAGTGCCCCTGACCCGCTGAGGTCCTTTCCCTGCCGGGAGCGTTTGCCCTCCAGAGAGGGTAGGTCCCCCTCCGCCGCGGCTTGTCCTGCGTCCCAGGAGCGGAGCGAGGCCGTGCCGCCGGGACCCAGCGGGTCCGATGCCGGGAGAAGGATCCCGAGCTGCGGAGGTATATAACGGGTCCGCATCGCTCCGAGGAGCCGGCAATGCTCGCCTCGGAGCAGCGCTGATCCCGAATGCTCACATCCTCCTCCTACACCGAAACCTCCGAGTGGGGCGGCACTGTCTCCGCGGGGAAAACACGCGGGTTGGCCGGGGACTCGGAAAAGAGGAGAGGGGTGCATGTCGCACCCCACACTTTTGCTCCCTACCCACCCGGCAACTCCACGATCGGGGCTCGGAAAACTCTGAGGCAAAACGAAACGCGTGTCCCGAGACACCCGGGAGGGACTATCGCGATCGACTGCACGGAGGGAGAGGAAGAAGAGAGGGATAAAAAGGAAGCAGAGGGGACATGCCGTCCTTTGCGGGAGATCATGGAGCAATGTGAGGGGGAAAGAGACATAGCGAGTAAGAGAAAGTCCCCGTAAACTGAAAGCAAAAAAAGAAAAAAAAAAAAGCCCCACCCAAACCAAAAAAACAACAACAAAAAAAACAACCAAAAACAACAACAACAAAAAAAAATAAATCTCCGCAAAATTCCCGCTTCTTTTTTTCTCTACTCCCAGTCTCGGATGTTTCCCTGGAAGCGCTGCTCGGCGGGCAGCGCCCGGCAGGACTCAGGGCGAGAGGCTGGGAGGGAGCGGGGCTGGAGACGGGGGTCCCGAAGAGAAAGAAGTCGCACTAACCGGGGTTGAGGTCCAGGCACTGAGTCGGGTCTTCATTGTCCCCCAGCTGGCCATTGGGGCTGAGGCTTTCCATGGACAAATCCAGCCCCTTGTCCTCCCAGTCTCGCAGTTTCCTCTTTTTATTTGTCCCGATCAAGGCTTCTACCGAGAAAGCGTGCGCCCGGGAGCTGAGGGCCACCGCCGATCTTCGCCTCTCACTCATCTTATCCCCCAGCCCAGACCCTTGGGCAGAGGAGCGACCAGTGGCTGGGAGCGCACAGCTCGGGGACCAGAGGCAGAGCCTCTTGCCTCTTTCTCCCCCCCACCCCTCCCCAGCTGCACCCCCAGAAGAACCAGCCCTCAGTCTCCTGAAGGCACTACATGAGGCTGCAGATACTCCGCAGGCAGAGCCAGGAGGGTGTGCTCAGCCCAGGACCCAGCACTTGCTCAGAGGGGCTGCAGGCTGGATTTCTTTTTTTTTTTTTTTTCCTTCTCCCCTTTCCTTCTGTCTCTGTCTGATTGATCCAAACTTCTGGGATTTTTTTTTTTCCTCCAAGAGTTAGGCAGGCTGCGTGCGCCTGTCAAGGAAAAAAAAAAGAGGGGGAAAAAAAAGTCCCTGGCCAATAGGAGGGAGAGCTCGGGAGAGACCCAAAAGCTGAGACCCAATAGGGAGAGGAGGGAGACTCGGGCTTGAGGGAGAGGAATTTTGGCCATCTGAGTCCTGGAACACCGACCGGGAGAATTAACTGTTTGAAGAACGGGGGAGCCAGTAGGAAACCCATAACTCTAAACACAGAGAGGTAACAAGTCCCGCACTTCTCTCCGCCGCACCCAGGCTTCCCAAACGCTGCTGCTGGCTCATCCCCACGCAAAGGACCCAAAGAGGTGCTTTACCACCCAGCGGTGCCGGATGAGGGGGTGTTTTAAAAACTTCATTTATGCCATGTATTACTTGCCCTTGCCGGCGGAATCGGTGTTTGGCAGAAGCAGAAGCAACGTCTCGAGGGGATTGAAATTTCACTTCAAAACGATGCGTGTCCGTGGAGCGGCGGGGCTGAGCGGGCGGCGTGGACTGGCAGGGAGACCCAGATACCCCCGGGCATGGGGAGCGCCTTCGCTTTGGGAAGGGTTTTTTATCTATATAAAAATAATTTTTTCCCGTTTCCCGCTTCTTTTTGCCACTCTAGCTACAGCGAAAACAAAGCCGCTAGGTACAGATCCCGGCTGGTTGCCTGGATAATATTCAGCATTTTATTTCTGCTCTCTTGCTCACTCTGCCCTGACATCCTCCCGGCTGAGGCGGGTCCGCAGCTGCTCCCACGCCCCTCGGTCACGCGTGGTGCGGGGGGGCTCTCAGTGAACAGCAGCAAGGGCTGCTTTCGAGAAGGTGACAGAAGCGTGTGTTTTCATTAGCTGGTGGGACCCCGGAAAAATAGGTGAAGTCAAGTGAAACACTGCATAGGGAAAATACAGCCGGGAAAGCCACGGGGGGTTAATTCGATACAAGTTCAAAATAAAATATAAATAATTACAAAGTACGAGAGGGGATTAACAGGGACCGAGCCGCGGTGGATGAGCGGGAGAAGATAACACATAGATTTTCGGGAAGTGACTTTTTTTTTGTCTGTTGTTTCTCCGCTGCTTCCCGAAGGTGCAGAGCTGCTTAGGGCAGCGCTGGGGGAGAATGAGATTTTTCATAGACGACTTTTTTCTCTGGGGCTGGAAACAAGTGAAAGGGGCACATGTAGGAGTGTAGGGGGAAAATACATTTCCTTTTGCTCCCAGAGTGAATCCACGGTGCCCACGTCAGCGTGGTACAGTGGAGCCCTTCAGCCCTCTCTCCTCGGCCTAAAGCGCCGACCGACAACAGCCCGCCGGGGTTCACACGCACAGAAACGGATTTCAGACGAAAAGCGGGAAAGAAGCCATTTCTTCGGCAAATCCCGGAAAAACTAAGCCCTGTTATCTAGGCCGAGGAGCAGGTTTTGTACGTCTCCATCACCCGCCCTACACCCCTCATCCCCCTCCCCGTCGCTCCTTTCCCCTCCCCTCCAGTACACCTCCTTGACAGGTCAGTCTCCGCGGGCTCCGCGACGGGCACAGCGGCGCTGGCAGACGGGATGTCGTGTACTCCGCACCCTGGCACTGCCCGCTCTCCCGCTCCACGGGGAGCCGTGCCGGGGTAGGAGTAGCAACAAGAAGGGAGCGACCGAGGCAGGGGCTTGGAGGAAGCCGACAGCGGGAGCGGGCACTCGGAGGATGGCACATGTGTTTCCAGCGAGTCCCCCGGCTGTGTGTCTTTCCCCAGGAGAAGGAATGTCTCAAAAAAAAAACCTCCAAAAAACCAAAACCCAAAACTCACCCTCCCTTCCAAAAAAAAAAAAAACCCCACCAAAACAATCATTTTCCCTCTTTCTGAAAGCCTCGGAAAGGCTTGCCTGGGAGGCAGACACCGAGGAGGGCTTTTAAAGAAGATGGAGGGAGATTTTAGCAAAAGAGCCCAAGAAAACAGTGGATTATTTATAGCGTTTTAGTGAAAAGAAATGGTGCTGGAAAGGCAAGGAGATTAAAACTAATTTTGGGAACTGATATAAGAACTCAGAAATATGTTTTCCACAAAACTAAGTGTGGTCTTACTGGTGGACAGTTTAAAGCAGCCCCGACCCCTTTTGGGTCTCTTACCTTGGGGCGCTCTCCTGTGCCACCCGAGGTCTGCGAGCTGTGTCCGAGCACCCCGCGCCCGGCTCGGGCAGCCGCACACAGCCTCTGCAGGAACGACAAGAAACACGGCGCGGTTTCCCAGCCAATACGGCCCCTAATTGTCAAACCCCAGGGAGCAGATCCTTTTGCCAGGGACGGGAGAGCAGTTCCCCGCGGTCCCGGACATCGCTCCCGGAACCGCGGGGATTCACGGGCCTCGGCGACTGCTCCTCTCCCTCCTCCCTGGCCCTATCCTGGTGCCCGGGTGGTTTAGGACAACTCGCCCTCCTTGTGCCCGTCCGCGGCGGGCGGTGCAAAAGCGGTAAACACAAAGGCATTGCTGCTCCGCCGTGCGAGCGGAGAGAGAGGGCAGACCCTGCAGCGACCTTGCGGCCCCACTGGATGCGCCGGGGGAAATGGGAGGGATGAGGGGGGCGGGGGGGACACGGAGCCAACGCTGCCCCTCGCAGAGTTCGCTGCCCCCTGCGCTGAGAAAGCTCACCCAGAGAAAACCCCCTCTCCCCGAGCCGGGGGATGGGATTTCGGTCGAGCCCTTGTACCAAAATCTGACTGAGCAAAACGCATCCGCGCTGCGCCGCCGGCACCCGGTCCCCGGGGCTCCTCTCAGCCGCAGCGGTACCGAGACGAGAGTCCCCTCTCCCCTCCTGCCTCGAGTCTACCAGAGGCCTGAGCTTAATCTGGATTCAGATCCGACTCCGACCCCCGGCCGCCAGAGATGAATGCGTCCCTTTGCCTGGTCTTTATTCCAGACTCTTACTCGCAGGGGTAGCTCCCATTAAATCCAGGAAACTGCTCCCTGGAATAAAGTGGCAGGAGCAAGGGTCGCAGGGCCAGGCCTCGGGGTTTATAAAGAAATCATTCACTTCTGCTTTCCAGTTGTCGCAGAGCGAGCCTGAAAAATATTTGTTTATATATGGAAATATTTGGGGGGAAAAGAGAAATAAGGTGAGCCGGCTGCTGGGCGGGAGTGCTGTCCAGATGTGCTGTTTGCAGGGGCTGGGCCAGTTTCAAACCCTGCTCCACAGCAAGAAAAACCTTTCCGAAGGTCCTTCATCCAGATCTAGCCCGTGGATTTGTTATTGTTTCTCTTTTTTGAAAAGTTAGTAATCGAAAACAACGTTAAAACCAGTCAGCGGGTGAGGGCTGAAGGATGTCTGATAACGTGAGCGAGTGATTTACTGGGTTTTAATACAGCGTCGATTATCTTTTAACGGATCGGAGAATTTCGAGGCTGGCTCTCTAGTAAGAGGCAAGTTTAAAGGAAGCACAGGTCGCCGCTTGGAAACACGAGCGAGGTGATGTTCCCGTGCTGCGCGGGGTCAGTTATTGTGACTGGGGAAAAAAATACGTCTGCAATTTATTTTTATGGTCTGCACAAACGGTATTGTTGCGTATATTAACTAATTCATAATTATACCCCTATTATGCTGTTGATTCATTCCCCCTCCCCTTCCCCCGGTTTTCTCAGGCTTTGAGAATTGAACCACCGCAAAATATTTACAGTCTCAAGTGTTTTTAAATGGGCTTTGTTTGTGTTTTACAGAATAAAAATCTCTATTAGTGTTTAAACAAACACCATGCCAGTCTCTTAAGCCTTCCAGATGTTTGCAATAAAATGTCAGGTTTTGCCTTTGGGACTCGAAATAAAATTTAACTACCTTCACCCTGTAATTATTCTCTTAGCTCTCCCTTCCTAAATTTATCTGCTTTCTATCAGGACAGAAAAAAAAATCCGATTATACACTTGGACTATAAAAAACAGCCACTACTTTCCCTCCATTTTACCA
The DNA here is from genome assembly GCA_013398955.1 of Callaeas wilsoni. NCBI lineage: Eukaryota > Metazoa > Chordata > Aves > Passeriformes > Callaeidae > Callaeas > Callaeas wilsoni. Next base: position 105,520 of record VWPU01006253.1, read on the forward strand.
GGACTTCTCTCCTGTTTGTTTCGGCACGTATATTATTTTTGTCTCTCCTATTTTCGGGGCGGCAGAAGGAGAGCAGGCAGAGCAGAAACGTATCGGCACGTTTCCTGGGCTTAAGGCAACAAAATGCCCCTTGTCTCCGGGCCTCTCCCCCCATTCAGCCCCATCCCGGCCCCAGTGTTCCCGGTGGGGAGGAGAATCGGGAACTTAAAATTGTCCCTGAACTTCCACCAGCTCCGGGCGTCGCTTTTCCGCAGGCACCAGTCAGACCTGACTGCATTTCGGAGCCTCCCCGCGGAGCTGTTTGGAAATAGGCAATTATGATGAATAATTCACACAAAGCAGGTTCCCCTCGCAAACAAAGACCAAAGTCCCGGCTAGAGACCCTTCTGCCTTCTCAGCTACTGACTTGGAACAACACAGGCAGGATTAAAAGCCATGCATTTTGTATTTACCACGCCAAACTTCAGAACAACCCGGAACGATAAGCGGGGGACTAGATGATCTCTCTCTTCATTTGCAGACTACAGACCCGCTTTGCCTGCTTGTCAGCAGGCTCGCGGAGTTTCTGCAGCTTTCAGCTCTCGCTGCTTGCGTGAAACCCGCAGATACGCTCGGGCGGGCTGATCTGCTCCACGCTCCCTGTGCGCTGCAGCCCCCGGGCACAGCCTGGGGGCGCGCCCGCCCGGGACACTCGGCTTCACACCCACGGGCGACCCGGATCCAATCCCGGTTGCTCCTGCCGCCCGCTTTTTTATAAGATACTTATTTTTCCTCCCTCTCCTGCAGATTTTCTCCCTGCCTTGTGCTGAGGTCTCTGCTGGCAGGTGAATCCTCGTGGCTGCAGCTCTCGGATGGCGAGAGGCAGGAGGCAGCTCCGAGGAGGGCAGAGGCTGGCAAGACTATCATCGGAAAGCAGGGCTGACCCCCTCCCAAAAAACACTGCGCACCGCTCGGCTCCGAGGGTGAGAGACAGAGGTGTCTGATCAGCCATGCCAGCCTGTCCACAGTTTGCCACTCGCCACACTGTCTTCCTGAGAGCCTTATTTGCACACACACGCTCACACCCCCGAGGAGAGGTGGCAAAGCCAGCCGAAGTTGCTCACACAGGGCGGTGGTGCCGAGGAGAAGGTGGAGCTGGGCTCCTGGGCTCCGCCGCCCCCCTGCGCGCTGCCCCGGCCTCATCTGCTGTGGGTCGCTGAGGTTTCCTCGGGGCCTCCTTCTTCCTGCCCCTGTTCCTCTTTGCAGGTGGACTCGGGAGTGGTGTTAGCCGGTGAGACGGGACCGAAAGAGATCTCAAAGCGGTTCATAGCTCTGAGTTGGGTTTTTTGTTTGTTTGTTGGCTGGTTTCGGGTTTTTTCCCCCAATATATAAACCACCCTTAAGGAATTTCGGAGGTCTAGAGGGTTAGGAGACCTCGGGAGGGAGCAGGGAAGACCCGGCAGCGAGGCCATATCTAAACAAACTCCAGGACAAGAGCTTTAACCAGATCCACTGTCAGAGCCAGGGCACAGGAGCTGGTCCCGAGAAGGTCGCCTGCCAAGCATCTCCCGGAGGCCGAGGGGCTCAGCTCTGCCGCGGCTCAGCGCTCCTATGGTTCCGACCCCAGATAGGGAGGCGTATGCCTCCGTTATCACCCCACGCGGCGTGGCCGTAGGAACACGACCAGCACCGGGAAAGCCAGGCCAGGACCAGGCGTGGGGCAGCCCACGCGCGAGCCCAGGGGGGAGATTTTAGTCTGAAAGGTGACTGTTCTCTGCAGGGAGCCTGACTACTTTTCCATCGGGAAAGAAAAAGGAATCAGTTTCAAGCTGGTAGCAAACAGCACTTACACAGCAGTGCGTTGAAGAGCTGCTTCTTTGCAGATAATTGCTGCTGTTATAATTTGGGATAGTTTGAGGGAGTTGACGTTTGGGGATTTGTTTCCTTTTATGTTGGATTATTTTTCCAGTCCAAATGCAACCCTCGGGTCCCAAACCCACAGGGCTGGGTGCGATGAGTGGAGAGAACAAGAGACACGGGGCCTATGGTACCTCGCAGCCGTCTCAGCCTGAGCTGCCGCCAGGGAGGAGAAGAGGAAGAAAGCAAGCGTGCTTTAACCTCCCCCAAATCCAGGCAGGACCCACCCGGCAGCCACGTTGCCCCTTGTCCCGCTCTTGTCCCCAAGCCTCACACACGCCGAAAAAGTGGCGTTCCCCAGAAAACGCTGTGGGTCTTGAGCACAATAGTTCTCATATGGGGCGCTGCAGGCGGACAACCGGCCCCTTGTTACCGAGACGGTATCCAAAGCCCGCTTTTCCATGGAGGAAAGCAGGAATGCACATAGCATTTCAATGTGTGTTCGGTCAAAAAAATAAATATGAGGCGAATATTTTTTTTCTTTTCAAGGCACAGCTCTTTGAACCAAGAGACGTCTCTGCACTCCCCTACCTCATACATGATGTGTTATACTGTAAACAATCCCGTTTAGGGTCGAACCTAAAACGAAGCAGACTTTAATGGGACTATTCAAAAGATCTGTGGCCGCCGGATGTAATCCTCCCACTATGGGAAACAGAAGTTTATCCCCCCGTGCTATCAACGCTAGGCACCACTGCAGAAGCGAGAGAGTGGTCCCCGGCCTCCTCATGAGATATGTTCGTGGCACAACCCAGGAACTTCAAACATGACTTGTTTTGACCCACGTGAAACACGACTGCTATGTAAGGCAGGCAAGCCAGACACGCGTCTCCAAGCCCCTCGAAAATGGTCATGACCCACCGGACCCCGACCCGGGCTCTCTTTCTGCATCTCAGACCTCTCCCGCTCTTGTTCTGCGCCCGGAATTTACCCAGATTTATTATTAAGCAAGCTTTTATTAGCTTCTAATACTGTTTTTATTAGTTTCTAGCAACCAGAAAGCTGCCGGGGACTGGGCTCTCTCAGGACGAAGTTTTGGGCTGGCAGGAGGAATTTCTCCTGGTATATGAGGCCCCCTTTTTTTTTTTTTTTTTCCGTGCTACCTGCACGCCTCGCAGGGATTTTTCCTGCCTGGAAGATAGAAACCTTGGAATCGAAAGATTCGCCGTGGGATTACGCCGTGGGATACCCCCTGATCCAGCTGAACCTTTATCCCTCCCTCAGCGCAGCTTTCTCGGCTCCCCGCAGCCCATCCCGCTAATTCCCCGCAAAGCCACGGAAATCTACATCTATTCCCCCGCTCCCGTCTCGGTGCCGGCCGCATTCCTGTCGAGGTCACGTTCTATCATGATTCTATAAGTGAAACTATCTTCTGTCTCCGTCCCCTGGAGAGAACAGACCACGCAGCAGCGAGCCCGGCAGCGTGTGCGGTGCTTCCCCCCGCCACAAGGCCTCTCTCCCTGCCCCGTGCCCGGCCCCGGCGCGCCCGTGCCGCAGTGGGCACGGAGTCGCCCCGGCTCAAGGAGCGGCGTGTGGCATACTCGGAGGAGGAGCCCGAGGGCCGCAATGCCGCCTTTCAGGCTCCCGCAGAACAATATTTTGAGGCGGGCGGTGGGCAGCAGCCAGCTCCTGACTGCAGGGGCCGAACCGCAGGGACATCTCCGCAGCAGGGAAGAGCGGAGCCCCTCGGCCAGCAGGACCCCAGGGCAGGCAGCACCGGCAGCACTTCCCGAGGCTGCCCGGCGTGGGCGCAGCAACCGGGAGGTTCCGTGTGAAACCAGCACGGGAAGCTCAGCCGCGACGGGCCCCGGCTTAGGGGAAAACAGTGCCGGCAGCAGGCGCCAGCTCTCGCCTGGCACGGCTGGCCGGCGGGTGAGGTGGGAGAGTCAAATTCAGAGAGGACAGCAGCTCGCCCACGGGGGAAGGCAACGAAGCAAATTGAGAGCGGGATCTGGCAGTTCAGTACAGATCAGGGCTTCGTCTCCTCGGGAATGAGCAGTCAGCGAGGGAGGGAGACTCACTGCAGAGCAGAGGGGTGTTAGCCGCCTGCATCCAGCCGTTCTCTCGTGCGTGGGTGGCAGGCGGCTAAATAGGTACTCCTGGCTTGGGGCTGCAGTCAGGCGGGGCCAGCATGACGAGGGCGGCCGCGCAGCAACCAGACAAAGCCAGCCTGTGCCACACTGCAGCCGCGCTCGGGGAGAGGAGTCCTGCCTTTGGAAAACAAAAACACAATAGCAATTAAGCGCTCATCTGAGTGTGACTGCTTGTTTGGCAGAGACTGACCGGAACCCGGAGGCTTTCCCCTTGCCAGCACACACATTCGCCCCCGTGTTCCTTCTTCACTATCCACGTGAGAGGCCTCCCCCCCACAAAAGCTCTCCAACTATCGGGACAAAACTCAGGTTGTGTGTGCCCCCATATCACCCGGGGAATGAGGGCGCAAGAAGGACAAGTATGGCCTCTTCTAAAAGAGCAAGGCAGAGCAATAGCCTGACACAAAAGTGCCTCCGCAGCAATCCTGACTGGAAGTTTTCTTCTTTACAGATGTTTTGTGGCATATTGGTCTATTTGTTAAGATCCCCTTGTGCCTTGGTAATCCTGCCCTGCCGCATTATACTCACTTTGCGTTGATGTGGTTTCTCCTCTTGGCCTTTTAGGATTATAAAAATCTCTCCCTCTCCCTTCCTCTCTTTTCCCTCTTATAGTCGGGTTTCAGAAAAAGGTTGGTTAAACCTCATCTGCTGCTTTCTTTCTTTTGTGATGGCAAATTCGGCGTCATCTGTGGACTTGCCCAATGCAAACATTGCATTAAGAAGTATTTCAAGGCATTTTATTGTTGCTCTGCAGTGCTTTGATGTGGTCTATAGGCACCGATTGTTGATGTCTCTCTGCGACTCCTCAGTGTCAGCATCTCATTTCTGTCGCTTCTTCCTCCTTCCCCCGCATTTCTTCCCTTTTAAAAATAAGGGTTTTGAATGGTAGCGACAGATCCCACCACCTCACCCTCGAGTCACTTGGGTCCCATTTCCCAGGGGAGGGCCACTTCTAGCAGTACGGGGCTGCCCCCTACCCTGGAGACCACAGATTTCCCTGCCCGCAGGCTGCAGTGGGGGGCGGCCGTGTGCCTGGCCGCCAGCCGGCAGGTCTCCTGTCCCCCACGGGTACCTCGCCTTCCCGCTGGCGTGTGCTGCTCTCCTCGCACCTCTCCCCGCAGCGGGGGAGGCAGCGAGCAGCCCGCACCACGCAGGGGAGCGGGGACTGCGGCAGCACCGGAGCCTCCACTCCCGGGGCAGCCCGGGCGCTGACACGCCAGCCCACGTGGGGAGCCACCCTGCGGGGTCGTGTCTCACCCGCTGCCTGGGCCCTTTCGCCAGCGACCGGCGGCTGGAGCCGTCTCGCCCCTTGGCAGCAGCAGGATCAGAGCGAGTGGTTCTGTTGCCAGTGGCTCGCGTGGGTCCAGGCGGCCTCACAACGAGATCCCGCTCGCATGCGGCTGCTGCGGATCCGTTTCCAGCCGCGCCGAGGGAGAAGGGCGCATCCCACGCGCAATCCGACCGGGGCGCCGCCAGGCATAGCAGAAGCAGAGCCCGGGTCGAGCTCCCTCCAGCGCGGGCACCCGAGGAGCTCTGCAAGCATCCCCACTGGGTACGACGGGCTTCAGAGAGAGCCACTTCACACTTTGCCTGGTCTGCAGGGTCAGCAGGCTGATCCTAAAATGGAAAAGCCAGGCAGCGGCAGTGATTGCACAGCAAGACAATCACCAGCAGTCAACGCCGCTGATTCAACACGGGCCTGTGTTTTCAGTGGGAGAGTGATGGGGTCGGTGTCTCTCGGGTCCACCGCACAAACACACTCCCCTTACCCTTCCTCCCATTTGATTTTCCTTAGCAAAATAAACTCCTGACCTCCGCACGGGTGGGTCTCCCCCGGGAGTCAAGCCATTAGGCAGGTGGCTGTGGCTCGGTCGGGGAGGGGGCGGCCCGAGGGAGGCAGCTGTCAGCCTGCTGCTTCCGTCCGGCCGATCTTAGCGCTGCCCCTGCCCTCACCACGGGCCCGGCGGCGGCCGTGACCCTGGGGACAAGGACGCCAGTCCAGGCTTCTCCAGGCGAGGACGGAGCAGACGAGAGAGAGCCGCCCCGGCGGGCTCAGGCAACGGGACGGGTTGGCTTTGGTAACTCCAGGCTATGCATCGTATCCCTGAGCTGGGAGCCTTGCGAGAGACGCGAGGCTCATGGTTTTATATGGGGTAACTAATTTTAGAGGAACGCTCAAAAAGGGTTGGCCATGCACCACTGAAAGCAGAGGGCTCTCACACATCGGAGAGGCAGACACTGATCTCTTCTCTGCGGTGACCAGTGACAGGACCCGAGGGAATGGCCTGAAGCTGTGTCAGGGTAGATTTAGGTTGGATATCAGGAAAAAGTTCCTCACCCAGAGGGTGGCTTAGCACTGGAAGAGGCTCCCCAGGGGAACGGTCACAGCACCAAGCCTGACAGAGCAAGATGTGTTTGGACAATGCCCTCAGACACATACTGAGATTCATGAGGCTGCGGTGTGCAGGGCCAGGAATTGGACTTTGATCATACTTGCGGGTCCTTTCCAACTCAGCATATCGTAACATTCTATGATCTCCCTCCTGCTCTGATGAAGTTGGATCGGGACCATTTGCCAAGCCGTGTCCTGGCCCTCGCCACGGCTCCAGTCGAGGTTTTTAATAGCTCCTGGGCTCCTCGCAACTCGCCGTGTGCGCGCCTCTCTCCGTGGCATCGCGCCTCGCCGCCAGCCCCGGGCAAGCGCGTAAAAGGGAGGGTCCCATCGCACGCTCAGTCAGCCCCTTGTGCACTGGCAGCCTTCTCGCTTGTGAACGAGCGGGGATGTAAGATTAGCCCCGAGCAGATGTTCCGGCAACCAGGCTCGTCCGGAGAGAAAACCCCGTCCTTCCCCGCCGCCTCATTCCTGCGCTCCCGGCGCTCGCTCGCTCCCGCCTCCCGGGCCTCCCCGCGCGGCCCGATGACCTCATCCCCGGCATGTTTGCCATTACGCTTTGAGTTACCCAACCTTTTTTTTTTTTTGAAAAATTAAAAAATATAAATTGCTGCTTTGTGAGATCAAAGTAACGATTTCTGGTGCATCTGGAAACTGGAGAAAAAAAAATTGGAGCAGCAACAGTTGCACAACTTCAAAGTGTTTTTTAACAATGATTTTTCTTCCTCCTCTCCTCCCCAATCTTCCAAGCATCAGATAAAGACAATGGGCTCCGTGGCTGTTTTCCAAAGAAATAACCTGCCTAAAGTGCCGCACAAAATCTCAAGTAGACAGGAAACACCTTACACGGCTTTATTCTTTCGATCAAATAGAAATAGTGGGAGACTCGTCTTTCTACAAGCCCAAATCCCGTCGCTTCTAAACGGCGTCTGCGGGCTGTGTTATAACGTGTAGGTAAACGAGTTTCAGGCGCGGGCTGCCACTAAGTCTTTATTCTTTTATAGAGGTTTCTAACAACCCAGCACATGCCCCGTATAACGCAGGAGCCGAGTGTAACCCAATAACTTGCAGGGAAGGAGCAGAAGGTGGCGGCGAGGGAAGATTTCGCCAGTAGACACCCTCGGGCTGACAGGGGATATAGAGGACGGAGAGAAGCAGGTATCGGGAGCGGTAGAGAAATTATTATTCCGTTTATTAGTAGGATATGCCTGCCCCGGTACCCCAGTGATCGTGGATCCCAAGAAGGCAGCAGAGCGGGTGGGCAAATCACGCTCTCATCAAGCCCCCCTCCCCGCCGGGGTCACTTCTTGGGCACTCGGTGGCTCTCAGTGCCATCTCTTTAGTGTTTCCAAAGAGAAACACCAGGATATTTCCCCTCCCCACGTCCCTCAAGCCCCTCGGTCCTGTGCATGGGGACGGTGCCCGTAGCGAAACGCTGAGGCCGTAAAGGGCAAGCCCGCAGAGGCGAAGGCTCTAATGGCTTCGACCCTGCGCTCCTGACCCGGAGCCTCCCCCACACTTGTCCCTTTGCCCCCTTAACTACTTCAGGACTGTGCCTTTGAACTTGGAGCAGAGAAGAAAACCCCTTTGGCAGAGCGGTTTCCTGCGAAAGGGAAAAAACCGACCGCGACTCTTGCGTGTCAGGAGATGTATCTGGAGCCCTGGGAACAGAAACCTTCGCCAAGTTTTTAAAGCTAATGGACAAACGTAAGAAAGCAAAGGGAGAAGGAATCACCCAAGGAGCCGCGGAAGAGAAATCGCAGCTCTTTGTCGTCTGCTCGGGAAAGCAAGAGAAGCCCGGCGTCTCCCTTCCAGCAGCTAAAAAGCCCGATCTGGGTCAGCAGAAGCGAGAAAGCAGAGCACGGCTGGGGCAGGGGCTCTGGGCCTTTAGCTGCAGGCCTGCAGGCGATGCTTCCCCTCGCAGTGCCTGCTGCACCCGCGGTGGAGCTGAGCGAGTCTCAGTTCCGCTGCGTGGCCGCGGCCTCGCCCGCCGCCTTCCCTGCCCAGGGGACCCCGGCGGGGCCCCTCCGGCAGATGTGACAGCTCTGGGTCACACCTTCCCCCTCCGCCCTGACACCGGGCATGCGGGTCAGCCTGTGCAGTGTAGGCTTTACTGACCCGTTTTTATTGTAGCTGCATCTTCTCTGGTTTTCGCATCGAGTTTTTACTTCCTCTTTTGATTTTTAAACTCACGGCTCGGGCGGACGCCGTCTAGCCGGTGTTATGTGATTAATTCTCTTTGCGGCTGCAAAGACTTGCAGGCTTCCCATTCCCTCTTTAGGTTTCACGGCTGATCCCCGGCGAATTGGTTTCCAGGTCTGCACGGCGCAGCTTAAAAGCGACTCTTCAAAGGCCGCCTTTTCGTTTTAACGTCGGCATTGGAAAACAAATTTAGCAAACGCTTCCCTCTCCCCGAGAGACCGTCACGACGCACAAGCCCCAAAACCTCGCTGGAGAGAAGACACCTCGGCGGCACCACACGAAGCGTGAAAAGCTGGTGTGTCACCAGCTCCTGGGAGCTTTACAGCACCGTCCCCTACGGTTTGCGGCAGTAAAACCGTGCGGAACTGCAGTAAGAGCTCGATCCCTCCAGTCTTCGCGCTCTACCTACAAATATTCGTTGTAAAGAGCTACAGAACAAATTTTTTGGGGTCGGGATCTCTGCAGCTGCAGTTTCCCTCCTACATTGTTTCCCGTCTAAACGCCGAGAGGCTCGTCCTTTCGGAGAGCACCTTTTCTTCAGAGTATTGCCACATTCCAAAACATGTGTGTCTAGAAACAGAACTGGGTTGGCGGCATTAACTCTTCTGGTCCTCTAACCCCGATCCCAGATTTAGGAATTGCTCGTCTCCCGTTTGCAATGGCAGATACATCACAGAATAGGGGTAAATCCCATGGGGGGAAAACGATTTCAGAAATCAGTTCGTGTTTATTTCTGGAGAAAAAAATCCCAAACAAACCAACCAAGGATAAATCTGTAACCTAGGCATAAAAATATGCCTAGGAGATCAATGTTATCTCTTTTCACATAATCTGAGTTGACACCTCGTTTACACGCTGGTGCAGCTCGAAAGCTTTTTATGGGTCTATGTTCGTGTATATAAATACAAATATATTTTCTTGAGAGAAACCCTTTGAATTTTAAGTACTGTGGCTCGGTTTCGCTTTGGGGGCCCTAGATGCTCAGGAGGGTGATGAGACTTTCCTTGTCTAATTACTCAAATAAAAACGAATTCGGGGAGAGGGAGGGTAGAGGGCAAGCTCACCCCAAACAAACTGAACAGGACTGGACATACACTTGACAATCCGACCTGGGTTGCCTCTCTCAGAAAGGTCAACCCCGAAGGTGGATAGACGGACAGATAGCTGCACAGACTGTCAGGCAGGGACACGAACAGATTATGCAAGTTAGAAAAGGAGCTTGAGTTCAGCCTGGAAAGGGATGGCACAATTCTGAGAGTGGAGTTCACTCGGGTTTATTTGTTTGGACGGAAGTATACATCGCTTTTGCAGGCATTGCTTTGATCGAAACAAAACTGCACCTATACTTCCCTGTCAAGTTCAGAGGAAGAAGGAAAACGCGGAGTAAATTGTTCTTTCTCAGCTGAAGATAAAGATCACACTCCAGACTAGACGGCCTGGCAGCTCAGACACAGCAGAAAGAGGGGTCACAACTAGGGGCTCATACTCACCCCCTCTGCTTTGCCAGCGGGTCGTGTGGACACCAGAGACAACACTTCTAGATGCCTTCAAACAGAAAGCAAGCACGGACACGGCAGCCCAACGCTTCCACACACACAGAGGACGCTCCCATACACACACACACACACACACTCTCTCTCTCTCACTCATATACACTCAGCGACACAGGCGGCGTGAGAGGCAGGCGAGCCCCTGGGTGCAGGCTCCAAGCTGGGATAAATTTCGGGAGCGGCGCGGGGAGGTCAGGCGGCCCCGCTGCTTTCCCGGGGCCGGGAAAGAGGGGACGGTTGCAGGGCGGCGGCGCCAGTTTGTGTCGGCCGCGGGGTTCCCAAAAACGCCTCCTCAGGAGGGGAGTCCCCGGCTCCACCAGGGCTCCGAGGAGGCCGTACCTGGGGGTGGCTGCGGGCAGGCTGCCAGACAATTTCCCCCCTCGCTTGCCCTCTGCCTTCATCCCTGCAGGGTACGCGCTGCACACCAGACCCACGCCCACAGCACTCCCGACTGTGCACGCATCCTCCCGTTTAAGAGGCTCTACACGTACCTTCTTTCTATCTTTTTTTTTCTTTATATACATATCTTTTTTTCCCCACCCATGATCTTAACTCTTATTCTTGATCCGTTTGCCATGGCAATTGATCGCTCCGTATTTAGCCTATTTTCAGCAACAGCAATAAAAATGTCCGGGCATTTTTAGCTGTGTCTTAAGGACAGACTCACTTCTTCGGAATTGGCTTTAAAAGTGCGTTTGCCTACACTTAGTTTAATCTCTCTGCCCAGACAAATCCCCCAAACCATCCCATACCGTTTCAGTGTGTTAGAATGTGCAAGGAGTCAAATATGTGTAAATACGCCTTTCCCGGCTCAAAGCTGCCCAGCTCGCAAGAATCAGGAGGGAAAAAACTAAACCATATGTGTACAACCCCACATTCTGTATTGCACTATAAGAGAAAGAGCTTTGCCGCATCGATTCGATGGAAGTCATTAAAAAGAAAGTCAGTGAAGATTATATCCGTATTTGGGAGGCAAATGCTTGTTTAGAAAATTTATTTGGGGTACAACAACGCCAGGTGAGAGTTTGCGAGGCACTACGAGAATCGGTGATGTATGAGCCTCAGTCGCCTGGAATAAAAGAAGCTGAAAAGATACTCGGCGGGTCTGATCCCTGGGACCTCGGGAGAAGACGGGAGCGGAGACTCCCCATTCGGGGTGAGCATCCTGGGGGCAGGGAGAGAGACCCGCTGCTCCGAGATGCAGAAGTGATGCGCTACCCGCCCTCGGCACTGCCGCGGGCTCCAGCACACGGAGCCTCCGACGAAAACGCGAGGGGATCGGCGGGACTCGCCAGGCTTTGCCGAGAGAAGAATGAAAATGAGCAAAGGGATTTATCTACGGCAGCCAGCGCTGCACCCTTCACGGAATGGTGCCGGACGCGCAAGGCTTCATATCTCGAAACGTACCAACTCACTCACTAATTGTTTCTATTTTGTTTCCCCTCCTAACTTGGTTTTCGTTATATGGAAATTGCTGCAATTTTCCCCGCGGAGATACTTGAAAAGAGCGAGCACTGCAGCCCGTCACTGTTGCTTCCCCCGCTTGTCCCACGCACGTTGTCTCCGGGGCATTTCCACGTGAACCTGGAGTTTTGCCTCTAGCTAATCCCAAAGTGCTCAGACTGTGGGCAATAATACATGACAGGGTGCTCGGGAACTCACAGATTTATTCCCTGCCTCAGCAAAACACGCTCGCTTTGCCCGTAACAGGATGAAGGCAATCACTGCCTTGCTTTAAGCCCTCCCTGAAAGCCCCTGGATGGGAACAGAGGCGTGTAATTCTGCCCACCCACGGGCTTGGGGCCCGAGGAGGACAGCAGAGGCGAGGGGCTCCGGTCTCGCCCCTCTCGTCCATCACCTCTCCTGCCACTCCGGGGTTTGGAGACTTGCGGAGGCGAGGCGATGCAGGGCCAACGCGAGCTTTAACACCGCACTGCAAGTCTGAGAGACGCTCAAGGTTGGGGTACATGGCCAGGATCAGACGTGGCTTTCCAAACCCCACGTTTCTGCTTTTATTTCGGAGGTATCTGTACCTAGCCCCAGCAGAGGCAGGGGGGAACGAATAAAGGAAAGAAAAGAGGAAAAGGTCGTGTATCAGGACCTCGTACTGCAACAAAAGACGGCGGGCAGACGTTTTTATCTGCCGGTGCGTTCATTCTGTTCTCTCTCCAATTAGCAGCATCAGGTGTATTTTGCCCTGTCGCTCCTATTGCCGACTCTTGAAAACAAAATAATGGAAGTTTTCCTGGGCATCGTCAGCACGCTTCTCCCTCTTTCCCCACGGTACGGAGGTGACGGCTCGGGCCAACCTTCGGCTCGTCTCGTATTTTCCGCGTTAAGGGAAGCGGAGTAAATAACCCCCGATGAGCAGATCTGAGCGCCCCTGCACAGTCCCCTCACGTACGCTTTTAAACCACTCGGCCACTGAAATCATCCCCAGCCTACGACTCGCTTGAGGGAAAGCGCTGGGGAATAATCGTCGGGAAAGCGACGGACCGAGTCAGCCTCCTTTTCCCTGCAGGGCTTCACTACCCTGAAACTGGACCAGCGCTCCCCTTTTCTCTACCCTGAAATCTGCTTGAAGGAAAGAGCCCTCCGGGATGCGGGGATGTTAGGATAGCCTTCGGTGCTGGGGCTGCATTCCGTGCAGTAAGCAAGCACCGCTCCAGAGGGAGGGGGAGAGAGGCTAAGTGGCTCAGAAAGGCCCTTGACGCATCTCTTGCTTGCTTTTAACCTTTCGGAGGACGCGGTGAGTGCCCAGAGGCTTACGGGCGGACGCAGCCCAGCCGCTGCGCGGAGCCGCGCAGTGCCGCGGCACAGGGCTCACGCCGTACTCCCGCACTCATCCCGCCACACGGGCTGAGGGAGGACTAGTTTGAACGTCTCCTTGAAGCCGCGGAGCTGTGAGTCCTCTCGCCCGCCCCGGTCAGGGCAGCGGCACGCAGGCAAACCCAGCTCCCGGCGCCGTGCCACGGGGAAGCAGGGCGCTGCGCCGGGCCGAGGAGCGCAGGCC